>JAADVK010000970.1:0-13568 GCA_023334975.1 Globisporangium sylvaticum | reverse complement strand
TCTCGTCGGACGGCGCATCCTGCGAGAGAAGCCGCGGATCCGGAGCGACACGATCGATTTCAACTACCTGCGTTCGCTGCCAGAGTACACCTTCGGCTACGCATACGCAAAGTTCATGGACACGACCGTGTACGTGTATGCGTTCACGTACCCTACCTATATAGAAATTTGTTATCTAACAACCACAACATTTTTGTATTGCAGGGTATTTACGCTCAGATGCGACGTGAATGCGTGGTCCCCTGTGCAGTATGTGAACGACGCCGAGCTCGCGTACGTGTCCCAGCGCTTGCGCGAGATCCACACCTTTGAGCACGTGCCCTTCGCCATCCCACCCACTGTCCTTGGTGAGTTCCTGTTGAAGTACATTGAGAAAGCGCAGTCGAACCTGCCGATGAACAAGGTGATTGCCACCATCGGCTGGGTGGATGTGATCCCCTGTGAGTGATGGTCTATACAGTATCTATCGAATGGCTACACTTTATTTTGCGAATGCTAACTATGGGGGGTTTATATTTTGAATAGGGGATAATATGCAGCGGAGATATGGCTCGCAGTCAAGGAGCTCGTGTCGTGGGCCAAGCGCGCAGCGAGCAAAGCGAGTTTCGTACTGAACGTGGCGTTCGAAGAGGAATTCGAGACGCCACTGGAAGAGCTCCGCACGTGACTGAACATCGAGGTAGCGCCAGCATTCTCTGCAGCAGCAGCAAAGTGATTCCATAGAAAAACAACACACACATAGAAATACAACATCGGGGCAAAGACCTCCTCTCCTTATTAACCACATAGCACGCGAATACAGCACCAGCGGACATCCACCTGGGTTCTTTATGATCCAACCGCACTCATCCAGGGGTACTAAGTTATTACTACTGCATCACCGCACCACTGCTCCTCTACTGCCCTCTGTAAGCCTATGGCTTCCAGCAAATCGCCAAGCTCATGCTGGAAGAACGCTCGTAATGTACATCTGCCAATCTGCACTTATGTATTGGCAAGCAGTCTGGAGCCAGTCGGCCTTTGTGCAAATCGCATGTGCACAACAACTTGCCACAAACACTGTGATCTCGATTTGTCGATGACGCCAAGCGATCTCGATTTGCTCGCTCTATCGCTCTATACGCCCCTGGAGATGGAACGAAGTTGCCGAGGGGTGAGTGAGGCAAGTAGCCTGAGCTACTTCGAGGCGAAGCTCAGTATTCTATGGTAAGCTCTGTAGGTGGAATAGAGATCGGAGGTCACGAATAATGAATGAATGACTCAGGGTAGGTTGTGTGGTTAAATAGATCAAAAGCACATCCATTCGTTTCCCTCTCAGGAAGAGGTTTATACATATGAACCTAACAGCAGACAACACACAGCAAACCAGCAAGCAAGCTCGGTCTTCGAACCGACCAACAGATTTACTTAAGCACCCTTGCCGTTCGCCATGGAGATCATGGCCGAGAGGTTCTGCGTCATGGCGTAGCTGAACGAGAGCATGTAGATGACGAAGAGCACGCCGCAGGCCAGCGACGAGTAGCCGCCGTACACGCGCAGCTGCTGCGCGTCGAGCTTCTGGCGCGGCAGCAGCAGCACGCCCAGGAACGCCAGCGCGTGCACGCCGTACGTGACGAGCAGCAGCAGCGTGAGCTTGCCCTCCTCATCTGGCGTCACGGCCGTGGTCATGATCTTCTCGCTGATCGTGCGCATGGCGACGGCGAGAATGCTTCGGAACGACAGGAAGATCGCGATCGTGGCTCCCTCGGCGCCGTTCTCCGCGATCTCTGTGGCCGGGATGAACGAGAAGATGTTGATCAGTCCGTCCGAGAAGCCCATGAGGCAGTTGAGCAGGTCGTACACCACCTGGCCGCGCACCGACGGCACGTGCACGATCAGCATGGCGCGCAGTACCTCGAGGGAGACCAGCACGCTCACGCCCATGAACATGCACCGGCGCCACGAGCTGTTGGACCACGAGATCTTCCACCAGACCATCACGCCGATGACCGCGCAGTACTTGAGCGCGTCGTCGCGCAGGCTCACGTTCGGGTCCAGGACCGCGAGCTTCTTGAGCGCGCGGTTCGCGTTGTTGAAGTAGAACCGCGTGGACGCCAGCACGATGGTGAGGAAGAGCACGATCTGCCACACGGCGCGCTGCTGGCACATGCGGATGAACGCGCGCACGCGGTCCATGGCGCTGATCCTCTGGATGGGCGGCTGCGCCATGATCACACCGTCCGCGATCATGGTGGCCATGGCGTCGGCCTCAGCCTGGTACACCGACCGCTCGGAGCAGTTGCGCAGGATGAAGGGCACCGGCACGAGACTCAGGAACGCCAGGATCGCGTACCCGAGGTACGGCTCGATGTAGTCCAGGTGGTACTGGTTCTTGGTCTTGTCGAAGCTCACGAGCAGCACGGTGACCCAGCTGCCCACGCACTCGATGGACGACCGGAAGATGAGGTAGTTGATCTGGAGCTCGCCGCGGGTGGTGAGCGGCTCGCGCTGCGAGAGCTCGATCACGCGCGAGTCCGTGGCGATCTTGGAGAACATGGTGCCGAACGTCGCGCACATGATCAGCACCATGTAGTAGATGATGTAGTCGCTCTGCGACCGCTTGGCGTCCTCGCTCGGCGTGATGGACGCCGACAGGATGGCCAGCCCCATGAGCGCGCAGAACGCCAGCAGTGAGCCCACGATCATGTACGACTTGCGCCGGTAGCCGCAGATCGGGTAGATGTCCGAGATGAGTCCCATGAACAGGCTCACGCACGTCGGGATGCTCAGCAGACACTCGGTCACGGCCGAACTCTCCGAGATGTAGCGCTCGAGAAAGTTGAGCAGCGTGGGCCGCATGCAGTACCGCAGGATCGCGTACACGAAGCTGGAGAACGCCGTGGCGAAGAGGATGCCGCAGTAGGCGCGCGTGAAGAGCTTGACGCCGCCGCCGTCGCGGAGCGCGCCGAACTGCTGGTAGTTGAAGAACTTGTTGCCGGCCACGAAGCGGTTGTTGCCCTGCAGGTCCAGGTTGCTGCTGTCGCGCTGCATGTTCATCTGCTGCCCCTCGAGCATGTTGAACTGGTTGTCCGGCATCTCGGACCGCGTCGAGCTCGTGGCGAAGAAGCCCGCGCCTTCCTTGTGGTTGGGCATCATCGAGGATGGACCGAGCTGGTCGGCGGCACAATAGAGAGAGAGAGAGAGAGACTGGGGACCTATAGAGAGACTGGGGAATGCTCTGATCTGCACCTGCGCTGGACTTTCCTAGAATGAAAGAGGGAGGCTGGCTGGTTGATCTGGTGGTGGTCTGTCGGAGCTCTTGGGCTCTTGGCGACTCGAGAGACGAAAACCAAATGGCGGTGGCTCGATGAACAGCTGAAGGCGGCGGCGGAACTGGAACTGACTTGAGGACCATGGGAGTGAGGCGAGCGGGACAGACAGACAGAACGGACGGACCGACGATGCGTGGGTGCGCAGTGGTCTCATGTTGCTTGCTTGCGTTGCGGGCAAGCGGGATCGTTGAGCGGCGAGGATGGACAGAGCGTTGGCGTCATATGTGCGATGAGCCATCTGTTGTCGTCGCGTTGTTTTGAGGGAGAAGAGCCAGACGCAATAACTCTTGTAACGAGTACTTATCATCAAAAGATATTGATGATATTGAAGAGGCATTTCGGAGTAGTGCGCCAGCATTAAGATTGGTATAGAGTAATCGTTTAATAAAACGGTATTGATAGCGTCAAGTGGAGAGCGGAAGTTCGAATTGAGCTCTTCATGAAAGAAGGTCGCGAGTTTTCCTGAATTTTGCCAAAATCGACTTTTAGTTTCAGTGGAGATCTCTACATGGTGTTTGTTCTGCCAAATACTTTGTCATCTCGCTGGAATTTTCTTTTGCGTTCGCTCGTTCAAGTCTGCTACCGTGTGCATGCATGCGAGGCAAGCGTGGGAAGATCGCACTCGTCCATTCGATGAGATGAGGTCACGCGCGTTTTCTGTGGGCCAGCCGATTGCCAGGTGGCAGATCGCTCGAAACCCCACAAACTGGATGGAAGCGAACCCCGAGTCGCCGAGCCCAGCTGGGATCGAACTTGATCAGCGCAAAAGCCCCAGAGCCACAAACATAAACATGGAATTTGAGTTTGAGGTTTCGTGATAAACTGTGAAAACTCGGTTTGCTGAGAAGTCCTAACCATAGAGATCTGTCTCTTTATCAAAACCGTTCGCTCTCTATAAACGTGCATATTTGTCTGCTGGTAAACTGACGATTTAGTTTTCTTGGTGCTTCTGGTAGCGAGCGCTTTATGGTCAACGCCTTCAAAAGCCTCAGCTGCTTCGTTCATCTACACGCGTAAAAAGTGCCACAATGCAATTCTCGATTCTTGAGCTGACTCAGGTGCTGCAATAATGTGCTGTGGTGTGTCTTTCCTCATTATAAGCGACGAGTTTACTTTGTCCCGCTCACACTTGGTGAGCGTGTGTACGATTGTATGCTCGGACTTTGCAAATCCTAAGAGTGCATATGGCCACAAACTAAACGTATTGTAAACAAACTACAGCAAAGCCGCAATTTGGTGCAGGATTAAACAGGAAAAGAAGGCCACGTTCAGATCCCATTTTCATAAGTTCCCGACCGCCATCTTGCGTCCGGACATGGACACCAAAAGCAAATCCCCAATCGTCAAATATCAGCTATTCAGTTTTCTCCAAATTTCACAATTCAGTGTAAAAAGTTCTGGTTCTGTGAACCACCTGTACGCGGCTTTCCATTTCTCCAGCTGGACAAAACCCAGAAAAGAGCCACTCAGGCGCCACCAAATCGGCAATTCTCTGGGTTTCTGAGTTTGTTGGCTTGAGGGCTTTCCTAAATTCTCACAAAGCAAATCCAAATGTGATAATCCCAGCTATCTTCCAGTCAGCACATCCAGCCAGCCATGGATACAGCCACGTGAAGCTCTCTCCGGCTTCAGGCTCCAGAATGGCTCTGACCAGCGTCGCTGTCAGCTGGGAATAGAGATTGATTAGATGCGCTATAACTTGCCATTATAAGCTTGGAGTTTTCTAGACTTGGGCTCTCATGGCAACAGAGAAATTCGGGGGACAGTTCAGCTCGGCCACTCGCTCCCTCACGTTGGCCGGTTGCGTCCGGGAAGCCGTGCACCTTTGGGGACCGGACCTCCCAGAGTCCAACAAATTTTGATTGAGCCCATATGGGGAAGTCAGTGGAAAGTGGCGGCGCGCGTTCACACTTCAGTCCTGTTGACCGCTCTGAGGTCATGCCACTGGAGCCCCGCGCTGTTCTGTTGTACACAGCTCAATCTGATTGAGCTAGCTCTACGGTACACACGATACCGTACAGAGCGCGCAATGCTGCAACACGAGATTCTCACCACTTGATTGTTCTCAATTTTCGGCTTGGCGAACTGCGAGGCTCACTGTTGTGAGCTCTTCACTCGAACTGAACTGAACTTGGAGCTTTGGTGCTGGGGGTCAATCAGCACTAAGAGTCAATGGAAGCTCCATTCGAAATTTGCGTTTTGACCAGCGTGGCATTTCCGCATTTCACACGCGAAGGAGGTGTTGGGAGTGAAAGAAAGAGGTGGGATCTCATGCGTTCCCCTAGCTGGTTGCCGCAAATTGAGAACGTTCTGCAGCAAAGGGAAATGGAGGAACCGAAGGCATAAGGACACACTCACCCGAGATCACTTTTGATTGTCTGATCACTTTGCTCGGGGATTATTGAGGTTGCATGCTCGTCGAAAGGTGTTGGTAGTAGTTGCGGTGTCGTGTGTGTGTGCGTGTGCATGCCCGCAGCACTGAGAGCTATCAGTGTGTGCCTGTCCCCACACAGCGCGTTCGTGCGTGGGGAGGCTGATCGCGCGGTCTTCCAGCTCCATCATCGCGCTTCAATGAGTTTGCAAGCTTGGAAGTGTCTCCATTTGCCGCGATTGTCCTGTGCTATTTGCTGTATTGGTCAGTCTGCAATTTACATTGAGAAATAGGAAATAGTATGTGTCAGAACAGTTTTAAATATTAAACCAAAATACTATCATCTATTTAGACAGGGTATTATGTAAGACAGCATTCAGCGTCAATCCTGCCCATCGCACCCGATGTCCGTTTGCATCGAGATCACTTCACCTTTGCGTTTGCTGTAAGACTCCTGTCTCATTATTCACCTCATTCACCCGATCGTTATTGCGTGTGTTTACTCTCCTGCGTGGCGAATTCAACGAAAAACATTGGGGCTCTCGCAACATTATTTCACTCGCCAGACGGAATCAGACGCGACGACAGGCTCCTGTGGCCAACGAGCTCCATGGCTAAAGATCATCATGGATGGATGGATACGAAATCCATAGAGCTCGTAAAGGCTCGGCCTCGCCATGCGCCATCATCTGGAGAGGGTTCAAATGGATAACTTTGTGGCTTTCGCCATTGGTTTGCTGCTGACCATTTGCCGAACTTTATGGATGTTGGTGTTGGGTACTCAAACGCAAACGAGCGGCTGCGCACGATGTAGAGGTGGCGATATGATAACAACGCTCATTGAGCTGAGCTTGTGTGGCAAATAGCAAGCAGAGGCTCCATCTGGACTATTGGCTCTTGAACAACATGGGGATATGGGAAGCAAATGCGACCGAGGCTTTTACATGCGCGTGCGGCTCCAGTGCAGTGGTCTCTTGAGACCCAAGAGGTCAGTTGTTCATCCATTCGCAAGTGAGCCTTATCTGTTTCAACCTGCGCGACCTTCGTGCAACCATCAGTCAACACGCCAAAACCTGACACAACCGGGATCGACCGCTTTTGAGAGGTTTTGGTCTGTTGTCGCGGTGATAGTGAGAAAGAAGAACAGCGATACAACAAGAAGAGAAGCGTCGAGAGAAACGTGTTTCTCTGTGCGCTTGAAGTTGAATCTTCTCCAGAGCCACCGCAGAACGCACGAGCAGCAGAGCACTACACTAGTAGAAGCACCACCGGGCCGCGTCAGTCGACCAACCAGAGAAGCAGCAGCACGAGCGCAAGAGCAGAAGCATGGCGGCGTGGTTCGGACACACGCAGACGCTCACGAGCATCTCCAAGTCGGTCTCGACGGTCGCGAACGGCATCCTCGGGCTCGAGGACAACCTCGCGACCTTCATGAAGAAGGTCCGTGTGCTGTAGTGGTGTTTGCATGCGTGCGTGTGGTGTGTATGCGGTGGGGCTAACGCCTTGTACAATGTGTGCCTGTTTGGTTATCAGGTGATTTACTATGACAAGTTCTTCCAGCGCGTGCGCGCGAACCTGCCGAAGGAGGTCACGAGCACCGCGACGCAGCTCTTTGCGCGCTGCTACGAGTACCGCGACGAGATCCGAGACGAACTCGAGTGAGTGAGCTATTGGGTGTCATTGGCTCTGTCTACATGGCTCATTAGCTGGTTGAGACTAACAAAGACTGTCTGCTGTCTCTCTATGCTGCATACAGATCGAGCCTTGCGTACGTTGCCGACGCCGGTACGCTTCGTTAAAGTATCATACGGATTGCACGGAAGGTGCTTTGGCTGGTAGACGTTATTGACTCGTGTGTGTGTTGTTTGGTTCTCTAACAGGTCGCTGGGTCGTTGGGATGGAGGACTGGAACTCGAAGATGGAGAAGCGGCTGCACCAGATCAGCGAGCTCGTGCTCCTTGCGAACTCGTACGACCTCTATACCCTGAGTTTATCTATAGTCTTAACTGTGTGGTGGTGTGATGTGGACAAAATATCTCATGAGTCCTTGTGGAATGCTGTTGCGACATTGTGGTAGGCTGCTGGTGGAGTACGCCATGACGGGGAAACTCGGCGGCGAGGGATCAAAGGACGAGCTGGACGCGTACTTGCGCAACATCGCGTCGTCGGTGGTGCTGAAGAACCAGACGAAGAAGAGCTCGTCGTCATCATCGCCGAGTCGCTCGCCCACAGAGAAGAACTCCAGCGCGACCAAGACGAAAGCAAACAGCAGCAGTAGCGGCAACAACTCGTCTGCTGGGAGCACAACTGCCAGTATCGAGTCGCTCAAGAAAGAGACGCAGTCCCCAGCATCATCATCATCATCTGACGACGACCATGGGTTGGTACTTGATGGAGCGCCTGAAGGTATTGAGGTCAGAATTCTGGATGGCCCGCTCACTCCGCTGACGAGTGCGACAGACGAGTCGGATCCAACGGGAGGCGACAGCGGAGACAACTTCGATGATGATGATGACGAAGACGACGATTCGCTGAACCCGTTTGCGAGAGACTACCAGCCGCCAGTGGACAAGCACTCGCTTCATTCCAGTCTCGCGAGCCTGGCGAACGAGTCTTCGCAGAGCAGCAGCATCCCGGATCTGGCTACCTACGATGCAGAGAACGACACACGCTTTTCGCACCGACAGCGTGGTGATAATAGTGATGGTGATCAACCCGACAGTCCTGTGAACTTGGCCGAGTATGAGTGCTTGGACATGGACTCGATCCCGAAGTATGATGCGTTCAAGCCGTCGATCCGCTCGAGAGTGCAGCGAATGAACGCGGTTCACACGACAGCAAGCACGGGTCCGTTGGGAGGAGGAGCGTACTTGAGTGGATCTCATCACAGCTCGTCGTCGTATCACAGTGGGTTGGAGTACGACGGGTCTGCAGACAGCAGCAATAGCCCCAGCAACAACAATGGATCATACCCGCCGTCGATGCAGAGCAGCTTTGCGTCTTCGAGTACTACAAGCAGCATCGTGGTTGGTGACGACCGATCCCAGCTTCCCGAGAACACCACGACAACATCAACAGCAGCAGCATCAACCAGCAGTGCAAAGACATCCAGGCGTCGTCCGAACCGGATCATGGACATGAACTACTCGTACGACTTTCAGCGCGAGCAGGACTACAACCCGTTCATTTCTCCACCGGCGACCATTCTTCAGGTCCAGACAGCAGTAGGAGGAGGCATCGAGAGCATCAGTGAACTCGATCTCAGTCACACGCCAACGATCGAAGAGGAAGAAGAGCTCGCACCGCCGCAGTTGCAGTTGGAGTTGGAGTCACAAGAAGAAAGAGAACCAGGTCATGGAGTAAGAGAAGAAGAACAGGGAGTACAAGTCAGCTCGCCGTTTTCTCCCACTGCAATGCGACTGAGCGACCAAGATGAGACAGAGGCGTTAATAGCGGCGCTGGCTGCTGCGAGCGAGGACGACTACAACCTCTTTGGCGAAGCTCACGAGCGACGGTGATTGCGCGCTTTCTTTCTTTTGCTGAGTACGAGAGCCTTTCAAGGAGAGGTTTGGGTCGTCAGAAGGCTGCCATGCCATCCAGATACCGCGAGAGAGAGAATTGGAAAGAATCAAAACAAGGACAGCAAGATCGCGCATTGTCTCGGACAGTGGTCAGAAATCAACTGCAGCACACAGCCACGCTCGCTTTGCCACAAATAGTCACCACGCTGATCACCACTCCCAAGCATGCGAGAAAGAAATGAATGATTCAGTTCGAATATGCTGGCACGGCGAGCGCGAAACTGCAGATGCGTGTATGCACGTAAATGAAATGGTTTGCAGATTCTTTTTGGAGATGAACAAGATGAAGAATTGGTCGTGTACGGCTAACACGAAATGAAAGCACCTCCAAAGAACAATTTTAAGAAGATAAATCTGTTGTGGTCCCAGTGTGTGTGCAGAGTGCCTCCTGACATTTCAACAATCATGATTTCAACAATCGTGAGTCTGCCCAGGCAGTCAGTCACAGTCGAGATTGGTTTGTCTCCTGCGTCGTCCGTGAGAGGTTCCAGCCACTCGTTCCCACATCTCGGAGTAACAACCAGCTCGGCCTCGAGAAACGAAGCTTACTCTACTCAAAGGTTTACCAAGTGGATCAATCCTTGGGACTGTTTTGTTTGAGTTTGTATTACTAAATGCAGGAATAAAAAATCACAATGAGCAAGCACATCATAATGAGAACGAGCTGAGCTGTGCACATATTAAAAAGAAAGTAGGTCTCTGGTGTCCTTGAGGACTCCTTCCTTCCTACACCCGCGTATCCGCAACGGGAGGAAGCAAGGACGTCGTGTTGTTGGTGGGCGATCCCTGACCAACGTCGACGACTACGACATCATTCGCTTGGCTCGCTGCTACTGCCGCCGCGGCTGCCGCTCTCCGGGCTTTCCGGACCTTGATTTCATTGTACTGATAGGTGGCAAACCCAATCACAAGCAGCCCCGCGATAACCGACGCGACGATGAGTGGCGTCTTGAATTTCGTGGTGTAGTGCCAGTAGAGCTCGCCATCGTAGATATCGCCAGCTGTTCCCAGGAGCGTGAAGCTGTAGAGCTCATACGCATCGAGGTCCGACATGTAGTTGTTCGCTTTGCTCACGCAGCCCTGGCTCAGACCGGAGAGGACGCCGGTGCTGTTCACGTAGAGCGTCAGCAGCTCGACACCGCACTTGAACGCTTCGTTCCCGTACGTCGTACCGGAGTTTACCTCGTTCAGCAGCGACGCACGAGAGCCGTACTCGAACGTGACGAGCTCTTTTTTCGTGCCATCCAGCGCTTTGTAAAGACGCTCAGCGTACTTGTGTGGCGTCTGAGGGTCCAGTTTGTTGCTTATAATCAGCACACTCGCCTGGGTTGGGATCTTCGCAGCGACGTTCCAGTACTTGTCTTTCTTGTACGCGAGCGCAGGTCCTGTTCCGGTAGTAGTAGCATTTACCAATGAGGTACACGCCGCCGAAGTGTCTTTCGCGAACGCGCAGTAGAGTGGCAAGTACGAAGCGATGGGTCCAGTGCTGATCTCCGCGTCCGTGAACCTGGACACCAGAGTGTCGAGGTCTGGCGTGGGCGTCTCCCACATCTCGGAGAACACGATCAGGTAGTACTCAAGCAGGGACACGAGCGACTTGTCTTCGGTTGCCTGCCCTCTTGTCAACACGTCATCGAATCTCTTCAGAAAGTAGTCGAGGATCAGTCGGTCGTCCTTGCTGCAGCGCTCCAGGCGGTAGGTGATCACTGGAATGTACCCGCGATAGTCCGCGTTCGTGAGCAGTCTGCCGAGCACCTGACGCACGTAGTAGGACGCTGGGGTACTCTTGGCATTGATGCTGTTGCTACTGGAAGTCGACGTCTCTTTGGGATTGAAGAAGTTGGTGAAGAGCTTTGCGCACTTGGAGTTCGGTTTCTTGTCCATGTCCTTGAGCACTTTCTCCAGCATGCCGGAGATCGACTTGGATCCAAACTTGTCGGCAGTCTTGCTTGGTCTCGAACCGCCGTATGAGTACACTGGATCGTTGGCTTGCTTGACCTGATCCAAGAACTGGGTGGCGACTTCGTCAAAGTTGGCATCCCAGTTGGACACGTACATGCCGTCCTTCACGTCGGCCCCAGAGGTCGTGCTCACGCCGTCCAGGACGTACCCGACGATTTCCTCCGTGTCCAAATGCATCAGACGCTCCACAAGAGCAGACCGTAGCTCACGCCGTACACGAAAGTCTTGGAGCCGCTCTGGTACTTGGAGATGAACGTCGAGATGTCGGTCGCAGCGCTCGTGACGGAGAACGCCGCCATGTCGCCGTACTTGGCCTGGAGTTCCTGCGCGCACTTGATGAGCTCGCTCACGTCGACGTCAACACCCAAGGGAGATCCACTGGCAGTCGCCTGCACAGACACACAGTTGAGTGGGTTGCTGCGTCCGCTGCCGCGATGATCCATCGTGTAGACGTTCACCAGCCCATCGAGCTTGACGTAGAGCGCGCGCATGCCTCTTTCCACTACACAAGAGGCACCCATACAGGAGCATTATTAGACTACGCGTACGCGCGATGATCACGCGATAAAGCAAAAGGCTGGGAAACGTACTTGAAGTCGTCGAGTCACCTGATCCTCCCTGGAGGAACCAGATGTTGGGCTTGCTCTCGGGCTTCTCGCGGGCGAGCACGCGCTTCACAAACACGTCGACGGTTCGATCTTGGGTGTCGTCGCAGATCCCAGTGTGGCACAGCGGCGCTTGGTACTGCGCGCACTGGGCTTTCTGTGCGTACCTGTGCGTGCCATCCGACGTTTTGGTGTAGCTGGAAGAGTATGGGTCGTTGTTCCCACTGTAGAGGAGGCTGTCCGCGCCATACCCCACGTCCGCGAACGTAAGCGACGAGCAGTTGAACCAGCCGATGAGGTCGTCCGTGGAGCCCGCAGCCACTGTCGCAGTGGTGGTCGCGTTTGTGTTTGCGCTTGAACCGCTCGAGTCTGCACCGAAGACTTGGAGCTGCTGGCGCTGAGCGCTGAGGAGCACCGCAAGTGCGAGCACCGAGACGACTCGCGCAAACTGGAACGCCATCTTGATTGACGTCTGAGCGAGATGGCAAATTGGGAAATGAACAACCACCTGAAGCAAAGCACCACCACACGGTGGGAAATCTACTCTGTGGTTTGCTATTAGAGAGAAGCACTGTGCGTATGAGCGTAGACAGAGGTCTTCTTGGAGGCATCGAAGTCGCGATTCGTTTGCATTTTTGAAGGGACAACTGTTTGCCCCACTTGAACCCAAAACCCCTCGTTGCACTCAGAGCGTTTGTATTGAAAATTGTATGTCGCTTATAACATAGATGGACCACTGAATTTTGGAGCGGTGACCTCAGCGCACCCACAATCGAAATGGGATTATGGATCCTTGTCAGCGCATCCGTTTGTCAGAGCCCTCAGTTGCTGCTTCTCTGGACCCGGAGGGATCCAGAATCACAAAACCCCGTGAGCTTCATACCCGTGACTGTGTCTCTGTGGTGGTGGCTGGGGGCAATGACTCCTGGGGTTGTCTTCAACTGGTCACAGCGGGGTCCACTTTGCTCACTCACAACCCAATTTCCCAAGTCACGCACGCACACGCACGAAGAGACCCGGCCGGCATGGTGCATCCTGTTCGCATCGGCCGTGTGCACCGCCTCACCGCGCTCTGCGTGCTCGCTGCTGCCTTCTACTCTGGTAGCTCCGCTGTCCACGCCCAGCAAACGGCATCATCGCCATCGTCTGGGACCTCCGCTTCTGATGCGATGGCCGTCAGCACCGGGGACCTCATCAGCTGGTTCGACTGCTCGTCCGTCAAGCTCACTGACGAGGGTACTGGAGTGGACGTGAACGACCTCCCGACGGCCCAATGCGCGCAGTACAAGGCGCCGCTCTGCTACGAGGGCATCTGCGAGGACGCCAAGAAGCGCACCATCGACGTGTTCTTCAAGCGCATCCAGGCGAAGGACGACCCGAAGTCCAAGCCGAACGTGTGGTTCCTCCAGGGCGGGCCTGATGCCGCGTCTTCGGCGCGTACGAACTACAAGCCGCTACATATTTCTTATCGTACTGACTGAACCTAGGATCTAACTGACCTCTCTCATGCGACTCATGTATTTACTGCAGTGGAGTTGGCGATGACGTCGCTGTACGCCCAGCTCGACGGCAACGTCAACGTGTACACGATGGACCGGCGCGGCTCGGGCCGAGGCACGCGGCTCGACTGCATTGCGACCCAAGTAACCACCAGTGGTTCACCGAACGCTAGGGACCTGGGCATCGACGAGATCTCGAACTGCGCGCAGGAGCTCGAGATCAAGTTCGGCAAGGACCT
>JAADVK010000969.1:0-13651 GCA_023334975.1 Globisporangium sylvaticum | reverse complement strand
CTCGCGGAGCAGCACGGCGTCCCAGATGAACACGCACACGACGTCCAGGTAGCGCATGACCGATGCGATGCCTGCCTTTTCGAGCTGGAAGCCCTTGGTGAGGAACATCTGTCCGAAGAACGTGAACACGCCGCTGCCGATCACCGTACCCCACAATGTGATATCGGATGGGATCACAAATGCCTACAGTAGATAGAGAGGTGGTGAATTTGTCAGCGCTCAGAGCTTGTGGTAATAGACCTAGCGTATACAGTCATTGCGGCACGTACTCGCTGGACAATGGCGATGTACAGAAGCGACAGTGCGATGCTGAATAGCATGAAGTAGTGCACGATCACGAGCACGTTGGCATCGCGCAGCTTCCGGACTGTGATGAAGACGAACGTCTGGCCAATCGCCCCCAGCAGCGCCGACCCGATGGCGATCCACGAGCCGTTGACATCCGCAGTCGGGTGGTCGTACCCGAAGAGGAATCCGGGTCGAACGACGCAGACGAGACCAGCGAACGAAATGAGCGCGCACATGAGACTGGGGACATCGATCTTCTCGTGAAGCAGACACGCTCCCTGTAGCGCATTCAGATACGAGCAAGATTCAGAATTAGACATCAAGGGATGCCGTGCACTATCACACAATGTAGGAGAAAGGGGTGGATACGTACGAAGAAGAAGGTCATGACCGGACTCGTGAAGATGATCACGCTTGCATCCGCGAGCACCATCTGGGAGACCGCGTAGAACGCGAGCGAGATCGACGAGAAGCCCGCGATCGACCGGTAGAGCACCATCATGCGCTCTTCTGGCTTCACGTAGAGATCCTGTCGGTTGTACAGCACCACACCCTGGATCATCGTACACAATACAATGCACAAGACGAATCAGCATCATGAACACACTCAGGTCACAATACCTCGCGGTCCTTCCACCGCCAGCATAAACACATACGTACGTAATTCATGATGAACGCGACGAACGACCGCCAGAAGACCGCCTCCATGGACGTCATCGAGTACGTGTTGTACTTGATGAACGTGGACATGAGGCTGAAGCACACGGCGGACGCGGCGACGCACGCCATGCCGAGCAGCGCATGCGGATGCGGATGCGCGTCGCGCGGCGACCCCGCGGACGCCTTGGCGGAGGTTGGCAGCAGCGCCTTGGTCTCGAGCACCCTCATGCTGCGGATGCTGTTTGTCTGGAGTCACTCTTGTTTTAATAGGAGCGCGAATGATTGGCAGCAGGTCTGGTCTCTGTGATGCCCATGTGAGAACACTCATGGGCACAACAGACCAGACAGAGATGTGACTCACATCGTCATGAGTCGCAAGAGCGACTTCAGCCAACAGGCATTAAGAAATATTTCGGCTCGGTCTAATTGGCAGAAATGAGGGATTTGGCCATACATCTTCGTTTCACTATGGACGCCAAAATTCGACAAAATAAATTCGATTCTGATCACATCTTGACTTTACTATGAGGATGGCTTGATCACATATAACCCACCAATCAGAATGCCTAGAGGCACCACGTGGCCGGTAATATTCTGAGAAGAAAAGATTTCTATCGCATTCAGTGATTGCTTCTGCATTTTATCTGCTGGTTTCTGTATAGTCAGTATATGTGGTGTGTACTGCCTTGGGATTCCATTTTTTAGAATGAAAATGGCTAAACAAAATAGAATCTCGTGCTGGCTATGTCTGATTGAGGCTTTCGAGGTGCAGTCACTGCTCAGAGCCATCGAACCGAAAGAGCACCAATCTATTATCTCGCTGCATCGATTGGCGGGCGATGTTGACTCATGCCAAGCTCGTCATTTAAACGGAACGAGCCTCTGACTCTTCATTGTCGCCCTGCTTTCCTATCGACCACTGCTGTAAATTCGCAAGTGGACCCGTAAAGTCCTGATGCAAAAGATGTGATTATCAGCGATCCTGGCATTATTCAGTTTGCATCCCATTTCCCATTTCAGCTTCGGCGTCAAACCGACCACCCAGCTGGCAACAATCAATCTTCTGCGCTGATGTCTTTATCTTATTCCGATTCTACAGTGCACCCCCGTTACTGAATTGGCTCGTCAATCGTATTCGTCCATCCGCGTGACACGTGATCACGATATGAGGACCCGAAGGGTAAACAAATCCAAGTGCAGCGAGTGCGCGATGGTCCTTCATAGCAGATGGTTCCATTATCAACAGAGAGAGAGAGAGAGAGATCCACCGCGACGATGCTGATCTCCGAATCTCCAGCGTGTCTCCGAATACTGATACTGACTGCAGTCCTAAAGCCAGCAAATCAACAATAATAATGGGAGTGCAGCGTGCAATTGTCTGCGAACGCTGGGCATGATGAACGCTCTTCCAAGCGCATTGCTTCGCAAATACAGACGGCGAACTGGGCGTTGGTATAGTTTACACCTGTGGCGCGCTTGCGTTTGTGTGATCGTGTGGCGTGTCATCATTGAGTTGACAATCGTTGTGCTTTTCAAAGCTCTGGCGCGGTGCTTCGGCATCAGCTGGATGGATGGCTCCGCCCCACAAGCAGACAACCTACTGTACTCGATGAGTCTGATTGGTCCACGGCGACGAGCGTGCAAGACGTCGTCTTGAAGACGATGCAGCGTCCAGGGTCCGCATCGAGATCGACAAATGCCGCTCGGGGCATGCGAACACGCACTTTGGATGTGCAAAACGAAACCAAGTGTGTTTGAGTCAGACAGCAAACATAATGGCGTTGTATCCCATCGACGAGGACTAATATTGCGGACTGAGCTTCAAGCTCACGCGCTCCCCACAGATGGCTCAGCATCCTCGATACAAAACTGTATGCGTCGTTGTTGTTATACAGAGCAGCACGTTTGATAAGAGCAAACGTAGCACTGCTTCGTCCTCAAATCCAAAGGAGGCGATTCTGTTGAACCACCTGGTTTCGCTGTTTACTCACGTGTCGCTCGTTGTACTGTATCTACTGTTCCTGCATCTAAAATGCTGAGCCAAATCTCAGGATCGTGCCAGCACCTTTACGCGATTCAGGAGAGGCGACGTGCGGGATCGCCAGCCATTCTGGGCTTCCAAATGAGCAGAGGGTTCGCCACGTCATCTCTCTCAATGGTGGCTGACGCGCACGATGGCGGCGGAGCTGCTCGCTGATGGGTGCTGATCCTCTAGCGCCGCGTTGTCCTGCACGCGCCACAGCACGAGCGCGGTCTGCTTCGAAGCGTCTTGGTTATCTGACGACCCGCGGACGGCGATTCACTTCATTCATTCTCCATTTCGCAGCGCGCACCGCAACTCCAGCAGAGCTCCACCCCCGTCAACCACCACCACATTTCACAATGGCCCCAATGCCGCCGTTCTCAACCGACCATTTCGATGCTCGACCGGAAGCTGTAACCGCCACTGTCACGGGCCAGACAGTGTTGGTCACTGGTGCTGCGGGCTTCATCGGCTTCCACACGTGCGTGGCGCTGCTCGAGCGCGGCGACAACGTCGTGATCATTGACGAAGTGAACGACTACTACGACGTCAAGATCAAGCAGTCCAACCTCGCGTTCCTCACGGCCACGTATTCGAACGAGCGCGTGCACATCTACATCGGAGACCTGTGCGACGAGTCGCTCGTGCGCCGCGCGATCAAGGAGACCAAGCCGACGTCCATGATCCACTTGGCGGCGCGCGCCGGCGTGCGACCGAGCATCGACAACCCGCTGCTCTACATCCACTCGAACGTGCACGCGACGACGGTGCTGCTCGAAGCCTGCCGCCAGTTCGGCATCAACCGCTTCGTGTACGCGTCGAGCAGCTCGGTGTACGGCGGCAGCTCCAAGGAGTACTTCAGCGAAGAGGACGTCGTGGACTTCCCAGTGAGCCCCTACGCTGCGACGAAGAAGACGTGCGAGCTGCTCGCACACACATACCACCACTTGTACAAGATCGAGTGCATGGGGCTGCGATTCTTCACGGTCTACGGACCTCGCGGGCGTCCGGACATGGCGCCGTTCAAGTTCATGGACCGCATCGCAAAGGACATTGCGATCGAGCAGTACGGCGACGGCAGCTCCTCGCGCGACTACACGTACATCGACGACATCGTGCAGGGCGTGCTCTTGAGTCTCGACAAGGGCCGGGGCTGCGAGGTGTTCAACTTGGGCAACGGCTCGCCCGTGCTGCTCACGGACTTCATCGCCACGATCGAGTCTCTGGTGGGCAAGCGCGCGACCATCAAGTTGCTGCCAGACCAGCCAGGTGACGTGCCACGAACCTGCGCGGACGTGTCCAAGGCGAACCGATTGCTCGGCTACAAGCCCACGACGCCGCTGGCGGTTGGTCTCGCGAAGACCTGGGCGTGGTACTCGGAGTTCTATGCTCAGAGCAGCTAGAGTTGCTGTTGGAGCGAGCTGCTTGTTGGCGTTTTGCGTGATGTTTTGTTTGCTCATTTCCCCCAGTTCCTGGTTGCAATCGACTTAGATAGAGGCAGCCAGCGAAGGTTATGTTTTCTCTTTTTTTCTCTCTTGGTAAGAGCGTGGTTAGAAGGTAATAATGTCAAATCTACAAGATGTACGATTCTTTACTTCCCATCCCCTTTATTTGCTTCTTGATACGCCTACAGGAACAGCGTGATTCAGTTTTTGCTGGTAAATGAACCAGCGCTTGCCACTTTCGGTGGAGAAACCAACCTGACTCTCTGAAGTCCGGCAACCAATCGTTCGACTCCCGTTTGGAGCTTTTCTGTATTATGGGGCTCATCTGCGGATTCATCTGACAAGAATCTGGCGAAGCGCAACTCGAGTCCGGACGGACTCGGCGGTCTTTCAAATGAGCCAGCAGCACGCTCACTATGTGTCGTGGGTAGCAGCGGGTCCAACTTCAGCCTAGCCAACTGTTTGATGGTATCGTTGGCCTTAAAAGTCCAGCATGTAACTGTAACAGCCACTCAGGTGCTTCTTTGCATGAAACCCTCTCAAGCTCAATACTGCTGCACTGAGTTTGACTATCCAAGAATGGACGCAGACAACTGCGAGTCTCCTGGCCAACACGCTTCTGACTCTTTTCAAGTCAGCAAAAACTGCGAGTATTAATATTTTATGTGGCTACACAAGTTATCCATCAGCAAAAGCCATGAATGCATGAATTTCGCACCTCTGATATCTGATACTCTACAATCGACTTGGAGCTTCAACTTGGATTAAAGATTAAATTGGATCCAAAACCAACCATTGTACATCCTCCAAAAGCACCACACATGGCGGACAATCTCCACAGCCACTTTAAGGCAGAAAGCTGATCCGCAAGCCCCCTGCCGTGCTCTACGACCCGTTGACGCCGTCTACTGCAGCCTACAGTAGTGAGCGTTTTGCACCACGCGAATGATGCACATATCACCCAGCTCAAAGCGGCGAGCAAACTGAAAATCAGCATGCCACATTGCGAAGAAGAGCTGCTCACAGAGTGGCTTCATCATGTTCTTTACATTCTAAGACGACTAGTGCAACATTGAGAAAACACGCGCACAGTCAAGTTGCTTAAACCAGCGCAAGCGCTGCTCCGACCGCAAGAGCCACAGCTGCAAACAATCGTGCAGCTCCATTCGCGGACAGCGCGCTGCTCGATGCTGGTGCAGGTGCAGGCACTTTGCTCGTCGCTGCTGGCGTCTCGATGCTAGCGTCGGTAGTTGTCGTGGTCGTGCAGTTGATTTTCGCCCACAGGGTTGGGTCCGACATCTTGGTCGCGTCGGCTGGAGACGACACTCCTTCGATCCACTCCACTTTCTGATTCGTCTTGAGCACCCACTCGCAGCACGGATCGCCCAGCTCCGCGCCGTTGTGCTGACCATCGCCGTCCGAGTCCATCTCGCAGAACTCCTTGGTCCACTTGTGACCCGCAGCTGTGAAGTCCTCCCCAAAGGCGTTGTGTCCGCCGGCGCCGATGTTGTTGATGTGTCCGAGTGCTGCAACCCCAGGGACGTTGGCGCCGTTCGGGATCATCTCGACGTATTCGGGGCGTGCACTAACGTACTGCAGCGTCGCGGCGCAGGCTGCGATCGCACAGGCGACGAGGAACCTTCGGCGGGAGCTGCTAGCGGAGGATCTTCGTAGCTGCATGTTGGAGGAGACCGACGGGCACTGCAGGCAACGAGTGGCTTTGACGAAATGAAATGCGAGCTGCAATTTGAGCAATGGTGACCAGAGTTGACCGGGAATCGTGGTGGTTGCACCACAGAAACGCAAGTGGTGGGACTGGTTTTGTTGGATAACTCGCTGCGCTTCTGCTCAGTGGCTAAATCCTTTGATATTGCAGAGTTTGCTGTGTAAAGAGGTTTTATGAGTAATAATATAAAATACATCAATCAACCCCGAACAACGGCAAGATGTTTCATAACCTTTTCAGAACACAATTTTACGTCATGTAAAAAGGCATATTGCGGGAAATAGAGTACTGTATTAAGATAAAGGTGAGTGGGACGTGAGTGATGGTCAGCGAAGTTTTCTTTCCTGGTGCCTTCCTCCGGCTACAGCTGGATCGACGTGAACTCGTTCGTGCTCTTGCGGCGGCGCATGGAGCGCAGCGGCAGCGTTCGCGGTCTCCACCAGCGGTCTTCTGCCCGGAACGCCTCCTGATGCAGCATCGCCCTTGTCGCCTGGCGCAGCCCCCGATCCAGAAGCTCCTCCAGCTCCGAGTGCACCAGGGACATCGGTCGCCAGCACCAGGTTGGCGATCGCAGAGATCTTGGCGCTCGCGACCGCGGACTTTGAGGGCGAGCCCGAGCCGGAGTCTGCGTGCTGAGTTGCTGTCATGGCGACCTTCCCCAAGTCGACCTTCGGGTGGATCACGTTCAGGAACCCGCGTCGCGTGCGAATGAGTCTGTCCTTCACGATCAGCCCAAACGCAACGTACACTGGCGGGTGGATGCAGACCTGGTTCCCGACTACTTGCTCCAGCTCCAAGCAGTTGCGCACCAGGCTGCGCGCTCGGATCGGGACCTGGAGCTGCTCTTCCAGCGGCAAGCGGCTGTAAATCGCAGTCGACAGGTCAATCGCTGGCGGGGGATCTGGGATCGGGGTCAGGTCGAGGTCATCTGTGCTCTCGACCACCTGGATCTCCGCCGCGTTCCTGTACTCGCTCGCAGCGAACTGGTTCCGTTTCTGGCGACTGAGGTACATGCTCTCGACCACCAGGTACGCTCCGATGATGAACAGCTCTCAAAGACGACGATGACGAGTGGGTCGTAGATCGCCAGCAGGGAGCTAGCGGGCGTGCCAACTTCGTAATCCAGTGCTTCGTTGTAATACCACAGCAAGAAATGAGATCAAGCAGGGGCCACCCATACAAACTGCCTCCGGATCAGATCCCGAGCACCACCAGCCAGATGCTCCAAGTCCAACCGTCCGCATCGTATTCCTGTTCCGCTGCAGTGCGCTCCAGTTTTCCATGTCTGTAACCAAATGCCAATTGTAGAGTGTGTGTCATTTTTTCCCCATCAACTTGTGAGCTGTGTGTACAATTGCTCTTGTACCCTGGAACATGTTGTTGAGCCTAAGGGAAAACAACCTCAGTCCATAGTGTGATAGCATCCACACAACCGAGGGGCAACTGGGAGTGACATACTTGATGCTTCACCTGGTGCTTGTCTTGTGGCCTTATAGTGTGCTTTGCGATGTGTGCAGCTCGAAAATGGGCTTGTTCGGCAGCGACTACGGCTCATGTGCTGGATATCTTCAGGTATGAGCAGAGTAGACAGACTCAGAGCATTCACGGCTGATAGACGTTCAGTCACAAACGTGCTCGCTCGGTACGGATGCCATTGTACTGTTGCAGACTGTGTGCAATACGTGCTCTCGCGAACGCTGCATCTTTCAGGTGAATCGTCGCAGGAGGACACTATGTTGCAGAATAGTAACTACTGTGACCTCGACAACACGACGCTCTCGTGCACGCAAATCCGCCACAAGAGGACCGGCAGCAACGGTAGTCGGGAAGAACGAGCGTCGAGAAAACCTCTTGAAACTTTGCCACAGTCACGTTTTCCTGTGCTTGCTATCACAAATTTACTGAGGCAGCCGGAGTAGACACAGGTCTGTCAAGGCTTCTGAATAAATTGACCATCAGGTCGGTATCGACGATCACTAAATCGATGAAGCTGACAGCGAAAGTTTGATGCTTGGTATTGAGCTGAACAACCTTTGACTTCATTCGGAGTCCTGAGCCCGTCTCAGAGCACCAGAAGAGGGCGGAGTGCATAAAAAGAGGTCGCGCTGCTTGGCACTGAACTCTGATACACCTGGCTATGTAGCACCGCTATAGGTATCCTCGTGTTCAAAGGTTACGTCTTCTACAGGTAGACAAAAGAAAGGCACTCCGCTAAATGTACTTGGAGCAAGACTGAAAAGCAAAAAGTTTTGCAGCATCCGCTCGTTGCCTCTCGCTATTGACCCAGATAGAGGGCACGTTTCCTCCTCGTGAGGACCTCCACTTGATTGATATTGTACACGTTCACTGTGAAACTGCTGAACTTATTTGTAGAACAAACATAGCTCATCGCTCTCGCTGCTTCTGGGGAAACCAGTCCGATGCCTGGCCATCGGCGATGACAACGGTAGCGAGATGCCCACGATCGGTTCAGTACTGTTCCGCTCCCCAACTTGACATCACCAGTGGAGAATGCGTGTAATGGCTGTCATCCGCTCCTGTGTGATTACGACCTGCGGCACATGTTTTCCTTGAGGGCGTATCTTGTTAGAAGAAAAAGAACCCGAGACCAGGAAAATGCTCATTGATGGCGTGTGACCTTGGGCTATGATCTACGCCGTCACAATCACTCGTTGAGTCTCGTAGAGTTGTTGAGTTTCACGGCGTTGAGTCTCATGGTGCTGGGGAACTCAATGAAGATGCCACCGCGACGCTGCGGTTGTTGAGGATGATCACGGTGGTCATCCTCGAAAGCCTGAGGAGTCTTGGGTTTCAGGAAGAGACGAGACTGGCTGAGGTCTCAGTTTGGACGGCTTATTAGCCCTTCAGTCTGATCCTCGTTCGCCATTGACTGCATTCGAGCTGCGGGTTCAATTTGTGCGACGTCAACGTCAAAGCAGGGGACAGGCATCTCAGATCCTCCTCTACGGACCGGAACAACCTGGAAAACCAAATGCAAGCGAGTCGCACGTGCTCTTCAACATTGATGCAGCCTCGTCACGCCACTGATACAGGCAGGACAAGTCCGCCTCAGCAATTAAACCCTTTATATTAGGTCAGTTGATTTAAGAAGAAGGTTACGGGATATAAGCGGGGGTTTCAAGTTAAAGATAGAGATGTGAATATTTAAAGAGGTAGCATACATAATGGTTATTATACAGAAGCATACAATTCGGTGTTTGATGGTTGTCAGTTCTGAAGGTTCCGTTTTACCGCATTAGAGTGACTCTTACAAAATGCAAGTAGAATGCCACTATCACTGTCACTGCAACAGTCACATGGACACACAAGCTGAGCACCAGCTGTCACTGACCAACCTCGTTGAAGTGAGCGGTTCGATCGTTCGCCCCTCAGCCGCGACACCGGACACCCAGTCACTCAATGAATGAGTACACTGACTGACAGCCCTCTCTCGGCACCACACTAAGTAGATAGACAGGCAACGACCAGCGCCTTGCTATACGACAGAGCCACACCAGGTCTTTCCCAACTCTCCGCTGCTCCATCGAACTCTCACTCGACAATTTGCTCAGCCAGCTCCACAACTGACTGACTGGCAGTCTCCTTTCCAAGCGCCGACCCGAAATTCCGCCTGCAAGAAACAACCAAGAGGCCATGAAGATAGTCACGGACAGTCGAATCCCGCAGATCTCGCTCACGGACGACGAGCAGCGCCAATACGACAGCCAAGCGCTCACGCTGCTGCACCGCACGCTCGCGGAGTTCAATGCGAGCTCGGTCCGCGTGGACAAGACCAAATGGACGCTCGTGCGCAAACGTAAGCAGATGGGCGTCTACAAGAACGTCGAGGCGAATATTCAGAAGCCGGGGGTGACGCTCATGCTCGGTGCGGGGCTGATCCCAGGTACAGTAGACGACGTCATGAACGGCTTGTACTGCGACGAGACGGACGAGCTACGCACAGTGAAGACGCTGCTCAAGTACAAATTCATCGACGGTGCGGTCCTGAACGTGAGCGAGCGCCGTACTGCAGAGTTCCCGTACCGCTTCGCTGGGATCAAGTGGTTTGCGGCAAAAGTGACGCTGGGCAACTTGGTCAAGGATCGGGACTTGCTGACGTACGAGGTGCGTACCATTTGATATCGTCGTGGAACGTGTATCACTAGTGGGGACTAAGTGATGACTGGTTTTATGTTGTTCCAGCGCATGGGGGAGACGCGCGACGCAAGTGGCAACCCGATCGCGTTCCACATCTACCAGTCTGTGGATCGCCCCGAGTGGCCAGCAAACACAGCGAAGAACCTCAAGCGTGCACATACATCGACATGTTACTTGTACCGCAAGCACTCGGACGACCTCGTGGAGTGCTTCTTCTGGGGCGAGTTCATCGCACGCGGGAACGTGGCGCAGTACGTGTCGGACTTCACAATGGCGGGCAAGTGGCTCGCAGTGAGCAACAGCATCCGGTGCGCCGAGGCCAAGAAGCTGTCGCAGCTGATGCAGTCTGCGCAAACGAAGAAGCTCTCCTCAAGGTGCGTTACATATTGATGATGATGGTGTTGTTGCTGTCATTGTCTCGACAATGTGTCTGACTTCTAACTCTCTGTGCTTATTTGTGTTGCTGCTGAACATGGCAGTGTCCACTGTGATCTCTGCAACTCGAAGCCCACGCTGTTCGGCAGTAGCCACGTTCCATGCGCTGGATGCCTTCAGGTGCGTGATCTCGTGGCGTTCAGACTTCATACACTCCTAGCTTTCTTGTACTGTGTGGACCTCCACTGTTGTCTGACGAACACTCTGTGCATTACACAGACCGTGTGCAAGGCGTGCTCTCGCGAGCGCCGCGTGTTCCAGATGAATCGCCGCAAAGCCAAGCCGCAGACCGAGCTCTTTTGCGTTCTCTGCATCCACGCTGCAGCATCCCTTGTGCCCAACTTCAAGTGTCCACCTCAGGAGGACACCGTGTCGCAGAAAAATGACCACCGAGAAAAGTCCTCCTCAACGGCGACGACAGAGCGCGACGGCGAGACCGTGACCCAGTCGAGCGAGAGCGACCGCAAGAGCGACCACAGCGACGTGTTCGAGCTGCTTCTGGATCTGACCATGAGCTCCATCGACGACGACAGCGACAGCGACCTCTCCGAGGACGACCAGCTGTGAGGGACGTTTGCCAATAAAAGAACAATGCGTGTGTGTGTGTCGAGAAGCACGGAGGACTCGCGCAAGTGCAAAGCATGACGTTGCCGACACATCCACACTGGTGGAGAAGAATCGAGAAACTGCTTTCGTGGTTCCCCTCCCCCACTTCGCATTCTCATTTTGTCGTGTTCAGGTTCAAATAGTTGGGCGTAAGCAAACCCTCAATATTGAGTAGAGAGGATCAAAGCATTCCTTTTGTCATACATGAAGGAAATCAAATATCAAATATATGGTAATGTTGGAAGTATTCGAGAGAATTGTAATGTTAAGATTTTTGATTGGCGCGTAAGCAAAACATTGTTTGTGCGATATGTGAAGAAAGTGACCGTTGAGGAAAAGCGTCCAGATAATCCGCATCATGTTGCTGATACATATCAGGCGCAAGAGAAAAGCCATTTGATGGGACATATTTCACCAATAGAATGCAAAAAAACGCAAATATGAACTCTCGCGTTTTATTTTACACGATTAACGAACTATTTCAATTTTTGCAGTAAAATACAGGAATGGGAATGTAGCTGCAGTCAGTGGCGGTCCATTCAGATGGGAAAGGCAGAAAAGTGAAAAACCATATCGCTGTCAGGCTCGTTTATGGACTGCGCAACGTATGTAACCTCGGGGATGGGTGCGCCGATTTTTCAACTCTAAAATCGGAAAGCTCCGTAAAGAAAACTACACACTGGTTGCTGAGGCTTCCACTTGATGACAACAATACTTTTCTGTTTCGTCCATTGGCGGCACCAAGCACCGCAGACGTGTGTGCAAATAAGCAATCACCAGCAACTCGATTCACTTGTCAATAAGCTCAACCATGAACGACGCGATCTCTGCTCAAAGGTCGACATGATCATGCAAATTCCTCCACGCCTCGTGTTGCCTTGACACAACAGCAGAAGGAAAAAGATTCGATTTTCGACAAAGAATGGTAAAAAAGCTTATTCACGTGTTTACGGCTCTCTCTGTTGCAAAGAGGGTGCTGATTTTCGAATGTTTATGGATTGAGCCAATCAACTGAGTCTCCATTGCGCATTTGCTGTCTATCTGACCAAACTGAAGAATAAGCACACTCGCGAGCAACACCACACACACAGCAGTTCACACGAAAGCATGAGCTCGTCCGTGGCGTCGTCGAGCGTGTCGTCGTCCACGTCCGTGGAGGTCGCGGCCGCCGCGTACTCGCACGCGCAGCACTCGTACACCCACCACACACAGTCGGCCGCGTCCATCAAGAGCTTCCCGCAGATCGAGCTGAGTCAAGAGGAGCAGGCGCACTACGACCGCGTCGTGGGCCGCGTGCTCTATCGCGCGGTGCAGGAGTACGCGGGCTTCAATGGCGTCATCGACCGGAACCTCTGGTCGCCCGTGCGCCGCAACCGGGACATGGCGATCTTCCGCAACCTCAAAGGCACGGGCAACCCGCGCGTGACGCTCATGCTCGGCATCGGCAAGATCGACGGGTCGCTGGAAGACGTCATGGACGGACTGTACAGCGACCACACGGCCGAGCTGCGCACCGTCATGACGTTCCTCAAGTCCAAGTTCATCGTCGGCTCCATCATGCAGGTGAGCGAGCGGCGCACACCGGACGACCCGTTCAACTTTGCCGGGATCAAGTGGTTCGCAGCCAAGACCCCGGGTGGCGCGGTCTCGTACGACCGGGACCTGCTCACCTACGAGCGCCAGGGCATGACGTTCGACGCCGAGGGCAACGAGATCGCCTACCATTTACTACAATCGGTCGACCGCCCCGAGTGGCCCGCGAATACGTTCAAAGGGCTCATCCGCGCGCACTGCTCGACGTGCTACCTGTACAAGCGCAAGGGCAACAAGGTCGAGAGCTTCTTCTGGGGCGAGTTCTACGGCAGCGGCAGCTTCCCGCAACGCATCTCGGACTACGGCATCGCTGGCAAGTGGCTCTCGGTCGTGAACACCGTCAAGTGCGCACAGGCGCGCAAGCTCTCGCAGTTGCGCCAGGCCGCGAGCGTCCGCTCGAGCACGAGGTCCATGACCATAGCCGACATGTGAGTTGTTAGCAACTTGGATGTGAGATGCTTGGGCTGGCTGGAGTTGCTAATTGCTGTGTTTTGTTGTGCTTTGTTTGCTTGTTGCAGCAACAATTGCCATTTGTGTGACGATCGCCGGAGCGTGTTCAATGCCCAGCAGCTCTGCGGTGGCTGCCAGCAGGTAAACACGAAGTTTTATAGTGACGCTGAACCAAGTTCCCCTGTAATTTATGACTCACAGTATCTTTGTGTGTATCCCCTTCCTACAGAATGTATGCAAGTCGTGCTCGGCGGAGAAAAAGATCTT
>JAADVK010000968.1:0-13657 GCA_023334975.1 Globisporangium sylvaticum | reverse complement strand
CTTTGCTTGCCTAAATGGAACAGCACACGAGCAAGAACAGACGAGAGACTGGCGTCAGGACGATTCCCCGCCGCAGCGCAGACGCGATAGAGCAGACGCACAGACGCGATAGAGCAGACGCACAGCGCCTACACGTGGACGCACAGCGCCTACACGTGGACGTACGTGATGGTCACGAGACGCTCGCTGCGCCGCCGTGAAGTCGCCGTCGACTCGCGGCAACCGTGCCAAGTCAAATGACTGGACGCGCCACAACTGTTCATTCCAGCAACATTTGCTGTGGCTTGTATGAGTCTTGTGCTGCATGGCGTGGACCAAGGCGCTCGAGTGGGTCTCCGCCATGCTCGGCAACGGCAGCAACACGATCGTCGAGTCGCTCTCGACCACGAACTCGTGCGGCAGCGACTGGTTGGTTCCAACGCCGCCGGCACGGAAGATGGCTCGTTCCACCCTCGCCGCCTCTGCCTCGTCGTGTGTCGTTACGGCAGTCATGTCAGCAGAAGCAAGATATTCAAAACAGGGCGGCTTGCAACACAGCACCAGCGCTCGCTCGTCAACTTCAGCAAAGTAACCAATCATAAAATTCGCATGGCTTTTCTTTTCGAGAAAAATATAGCTCCGCTCAGTACATTTCGTGCACTCAGTACTCTTGCTGTCATCGAGATTTGTGGCTTCACTTGGGAAAGACAGAAAAAGCGTGGTGTGCAATTTGTGTGGTTTTTGGTATAATTCTGCACTGATTTAGGTTGGTTCGCTGTACTTGCTTTTGAAGCGGTGTACTGTTTTACGTGCGTCGACTTACGGTGCACTGACCTAAATTATCTTTCATAAGTGGCACTACAAAGTAAGCAGCTACCGTTGAAATGTTTGGAGTCGTGCCTGAGTCGTGTGTCTGCGTGTGTCGTTCTGTGGATTTGAGTTGACCACCACACCATCAATCGATCAAGCGAGGAGATCAAACGCGAAAAGAGAGTCGAAGGAACGAAGGATGCTGCGTCACACTGCTGGAGCTCTGGCGCGCCGCGCGCTGCCCACGAGCGCCAAGAAGGCCGAGCGCTTCGCTGAGAGCCAGGCGCTGCAGCTGCTCGCGCGTCGCGGCGGCGCCAACTCGCGCTCCATCACCACGTCGCGCGCGCGCTTGAACACGGAGAAGGTGGGTGTGATTGAATTTGTGTGGTCGATAGACACGCTCGCCTGTGTGGTTGCTACATTTTCGCTGGACTGCATGTGATGCTGACACTACCTTGTTCTCTCTCTATATGTGTATGTGTGTGTGCGTGTACGCCGCCGTATAACTTGGTGTTGTGCGTGTGCAGCCTGCTGCGGAAGGAGCCCAGGCGGGCAAGCCGCAGGATGCGCTCGTGCTCTCGCCGTACGAGAAGGTGACCGCGACCGCCACGGGCGGCTTCTGGCTCGGTCTGCTCGGCCTCGGCGCTGCCGGTGTCTACTTTGTGATCCGCGAGCTGCTGCCAAAGTACGTGGATGCTTGCTTGTCAGTTAACAAACACATCGGATACTAACAGGATATTGTATTCTTTCTTGGTTTCTTTAGCCGCATGAGCCCGAACGGCCTCTTCAGCGAGACGCTGGACATGCTCGCGGAGAACACGGACGTGACCACGCGCCTCGGCATGCCCGTGCACGGCTACGGCCACGACCACGGCGGCCACCGCGAGGGCCGACGAAACCGCATCGAGCACGTGAACCTGAAGGACAAGGACGGCAACCCGCGTCTCCGCATCAAGTTCAACATCAAGGGCCCGTCGGGCCACGCGCACGTGTTTGCGGAAGTGAACCACGACATGAAGAAGGGCGAGTACGTGTACGTGATCGTGCAGTTCACCAAGACGGGCGAGCTCGTGAAGATCATCGACAACCGACAGATCCTCCAGGCGGACACCAAGGAGGAGCAGGACGCGCTGCGCCAATTGCTGGGCAAGCAGTAGAGCGGTCTGTCCGTTTGGGAAGTGCCAATTACTATTGGTTGGTTCTATACAAGAGTTTGGGTTATGGTGTGGAGTGTCCAGTTAAATACTTGTTCATCAAGTAGACAATTGGGGGTTCATGCTATAAAATGAATGAATGAATGAAGAAAAGAAGAAAACAAAGCAAACTAACTATGAAGATTGGCTGCGATCGATCGATCGATACTGTGACGGTGCTCTACAGACTAACGGGACTTTGGTCAGTTAGTCTTCGTACAAGAACGCGTTCTGCGCCATGTCCTTCCTCGACACTTCGTTGCGCTTGTGCATCGCCTTCGACTTGTGGCCCGCGCGGCGCTTGGTCGTCGACACCATGCTCACCTTCACGTTCGCCTTCTCCGAGACGTCAAACACGTCTCGCAGGACCTCGTTCTCCACCATGTGCACCTACCACGACAAAGTTAACACACGAGTTTGTCAATCTAATCCCTTGGTACACATGGCAAGCAGCACACTCAACGAAAACAAACCTGAAAGCCGCTCTGCAGCGCGCGGCGGAACACGTGCGCCTGGAAGAAACAGCTCCACGTCGAGATCGAGAGCGTCTCGTCGTCGACTCGCAGATCCTGATGCGGCCCTTCGCCCGACTGCAGCGTCTCGAGTACTTCCTTCAGCAGCGAGCGCTGTGTCTTGCGGTTCTTCTTGCCGATATTCTTGCCCGTTTCTTTCATGTACCTCTCGATCTTGGTCTCGAGTCCGCCGATTGGACTTGTACCGTCTTCAAGCTCGTAGCTCCAGCCACCCTGCGATAAAGATGACGACAGAGTGTACTTGTACTGCACCAAGAGCGCGAGCACTTCGCAAGCCGCCGAGCGCACCGTTGGGTTCACGCCTTCGCGCACAAACGCTGCGATCGCACCGACGTGGTCGTAGATGATCGAGTCCTCGTCGTAGATCTTGGCGACGATCAGACTCGGACGGAAGAAGCTCACGAGGAACGCCCAGCACTCCATCGCGGCAACGATCAGCTGCTCCGGGTACTCGTCGCCGTCGTCTTCAGCGTCCTTCGAGGCGATGAGAAGGTGGCCGAGCACGTCGATGAGCTCCCACTTCTGCTGGTCCTCGCGGCAGCACACAAAGCACGCCGTGCTGAGCGCGTACACGGCTTCGACGCGCAGCGCAGGCTCGCTCTCGTCCGTGAGAACGCGCTGCAGCGGCATGCGGATATCTGGAAAATGCTCAACGTATTTCATACACACAGAGAGACATTAGAGAAGTCAATTAGGCTATGCTGGGGCAACGCCAATATCCATCCCAGATCGAATGCATATGTACGTGCACGTACCGTCAAAGAACTCCTGCTCGTCCGAGCCAATGGTGATCGCAAGCACGCCCAGCGACCGCAGCGCGAGCGAGCCCGAGTCCTTCATGCGCTTCTTGAGACACGCGAGGATGTTGGACGTCAGCGTCACTTTCGAGGACTGCACGCTGTCGGTCATCACCGAGCCGCAGAGCAAGCTCAAGATCTGCATAATGCAGATAAAATAGTAATAAAGCTGTCAGAAAAATGATTATACGTGGCTATACTAGTCATTCAGCGAATTGTACACATCCAAGAACTTGCCTTCTGCAGCGCCTGGACCTTGGTGGCGTCGCGCTTCTCCGTGAGCTCGTCCATCGCGTTCTCGAGGTCGTCGTCGCGCTCCACGTCGTTCCCGTACCGCTGTCCCTTCCACTTGTTGTGGTTGCGCTTCTTCTGCGCCGCAGTACCGCCTCCACCGCCACCGCCACCGTCGCCAGTCCCATTCAGCGGACCCTGCGCGCTGTTCTGTTGCTCCCACTCGAAAAAGCTCTCGAGATCCGAGTCTGCGGACGCGTCGTCGCGGTTCGTGATGACGCTAAAGTCCACCGACCCCTGCTCCTCGTCTTCATGCGCGAGTGCGTGGCGCAGCAGCCGCTTGCCTTCCTACAATGACAATAACAACAACACAATTAATGCACGCGCACACACATATCCATAGCAAAGTCAGATGCGACAGGGGTTCTTCATCAACAACACTATGCCCACACAGCGCAGTAGCCACTTGTACAGTAGCAGCAACAAGCAAATAAACACCCGCTCACCTCGGAGAGTTTGCGTCGCAAGTGCGGGGGCATCTGCTTGCTCCCGTGGCTGGTTCGACTTCCTCCGCGAGCCATATCTTTTGTTGTTGTTGTTGTTGTAGTTGCCGCGACGGTTGTTCTTGTGGTGCGATTGGGAAGAGATGGATGGACAGCTACGGAGCTATAGATGCGGTGCTGAAGAGAGATGCGGCTTCTGTCTTGAGCCGCTTGCTGCTGTCGCTGGAAGTGGCCGTTGTTTTGCTCGTAATGGATCAATTGATCGATGCGCCAGCCAGCAGTGATCTTTCTTTTTTATTTATCTGGATTGGTTTCGCATTCGTGTGCCGCTTCAAAGTCATGTTGAATCTGAGCTTGTGGGGCGTTCCAGAACACGTCTCTACTAAAAATGTAAAGTGCTCCAGATCGAGGTGTTCTGAGATGACAACATTAGGTTCCAGACATGGTTGTGGAGCTGACCCACTTCGGTGCCACCGTCCCACAAGTAAGCGAAGAGACTTTTAAGTGCTACTTCATTCACACTGAGGTCATTGCGCACTTCTTGCCACCGATTCAGACTGTGACAACTGTGGAGCCTGAGGAGGTGAGTCGAGTTGAAGAATTGGAAGAATCGGACTCACTTGCCGCTCACTCGTGAGCGATGTTTCTCGCTCGTCTCTGCCTAATTGCAGCTCTCTCTCTCTCTCTCTAGGCCATATGCTGCATAACCACCTCGCAGGAAAATACTGGCTCAGAGCGGCCGTTCTGTCAATCCCAGGACATCATTGCCTGTTTGCCCTTTGTTAGCTGAATCACATTGATCGACTGACTGACGTACACTGGGCTCTTGCTAGCCAGCGAAATTTTCAGAGACAGATGGTGCTTCGAGTTCGTACCACGCACTTGCCACGTTGAAGTCAGCAGAAACACTCTGGCGAGGCAGAGAGACAGAAAGAGGAAGTGATTCCTCGCTTGCTCGCTTTTTCGAAGCGCATCTTGGTCATTTTCTCACCGATGACATCAAAGACAGCGCACGCGCCACACGACCTGGCTGTAAATTGACACATTTTTGCATTGCGTTTCGCCGCACAGCACGCGCACATGCAGTCCTGGGTCGCCAGGCAGGCAACGTCAGTGGACGACAAGCAAGCAAACACGCGAACGGCAACAAATTTTTGGGCAGGTGATGCGGTCGTAAACAGTAACGAAGTGAGCCCTCAAATGGGTGCCTTTCTTGAGGCCAGAATCTGTCAACGGACCATCACTCTGCTCCCGTGCCTGTCAAGCACGTCAACGTTGCTCCTGGTTGCAAATGATCCGACGCCCGACTAAACGACACACAACGGGCAACCGATGCAAACCAGGGAACAATGCGTATGAGTCCCATGCGCGAGTCTATCAAGCTCATGCAAGCACCGTAATGGCGATGGACAATGGGCCGCCACTTAGCTCTCCCAGTTGCCTACTGTGTAGATGAAACGAGTGAGCTGCATGCGATGTACTTCAACGTACACTCCAAGGGCAAAGAAACATGGAAATGCAGCCCCCAAGGCGCATCTCAGTGATAGGACGAAGGCATTGGCATGAAGACCCGAAACTTGCCCACAGTTGAGTCTAATGACGTAGCAGCACACGACCACGTTAGAGGCGTTGGGATCCGGTTTCTCACTTCGCGGACAAATTTCGCGCACCGGTCCACGCGCGACCAGTGTAGCCAATCAGTCACTCAATTCTGTCACGCAGGCTCACTTTCTATGCGGCACTTGCGCACACGAGCGACAAGTCCTGAAGGCATTTGCATGGAGTGCCATTGTGCTGGTTTGCTGTTGCTGGTGCTCTCGTTCGTTGCCACATGCCATTCCCCCAAAGCAAAGCGAAATTTTCGCGGCAAGGCACTTCACAAATTTGACTGCCGCATCAGCCCATCATCCCTCTTTCCATTCACCACCCCCTTCCTTCCTTCCCTGTGGTCAACGGTTTCGCTTTTCTGCCAATCATGCCTCTGTATCTATTAATTTCCAGCCAATCACAAATAGAAAGTGATGGCAATCGGTGGCAGTAGTCGCATGCCAATCAAAAACGACCCACTCACACACTCTAGCATCCTTGAAGCTGCAACAACCACAGCGCAAGCCTCAAACAACGCGCGTGTGCCAAAGATTGCATTGAGCGACCGCGTGCGTGCGTGCGTGCGTGCGGCTAAAACCGCCTCCGCCCCCCTTCGCCCGCTTCCTCTGCTGCTCATTCTTCAATTTGCGCTGCACTGCGTACATCAAGAAGAGCTCCAAGCAACACAAGCAACCAACTCTCTCACAATGGCTGAACACGTCACGTTCCCGGAAGGCTTCATGTGGGGCACTGCCACGGCGTCGTACCAGATCGAAGGCGCCACGGAAGAGGGCGGCCGCGGCGACTCCATCTGGGACGCGTTCTCGCGCACCCCGGGCAAAGTGCTGAACGGCGACACTGGCGCCGTCGCGGTCGACCACTACCACCGCTACAAGGAGGACGTGCAGCTCATGAAGAACATGGGACTCAAGAGCTACCGCTTGTCGATCGCCTGGCCGCGTATCATCCCTGCGGGTGTCGGCAAGGTGAACGAAGAAGGCGTGGACTTCTACAACCGCTTGATCAACGAGCTCATCGCGAACGGCATCGAGCCGCTCGTCACGCTCTACCACTGGGACCTGCCGCTGCCGTTGCTCATCGAGTTCGACGGCTGGCTCGGCGGCAAGCACATCCAGGACGCGTTCGCCGAGTACGCGCGCGTGTGCTTCTCTCGCTTCGGCGACCGCGTCAAGAACTGGCTGACGCTCAACGAGCCGTGGTGCTCGTCGTTCCTGGGCTACGGCGTGGGCGTGCACGCGCCTGGCCGCAAGCTCAACCCGCACACGGAGCCGTACATCGCGGCGCACAACCTGATCATCTCGCACGCGCGCGCCGTGGACATCTACCGCCGCGAGTTCAAGCCGACGCAGGGCGGCCGCATCGGCATCACGAACAACTGCGACTGGCGCGAGCCAAAGCCGACGGACGACCCGGTGCAGGCCAAGGCGAACGCCGAGGCCGCCGAGCGCTCGCTGCTCTTCAACCTCGGCTGGTTCGCGGACCCGGTGTACCTCGGCGACTACCCACAGGTGATGAAGGACCGCGTGGGCGACCGCCTGCCAAAGTTCACGGCCGAGGAGAAGGAGCTCGTGAAGGGCAGCGCCGACTTCTTCGGACTGAACCACTACGGCACGGCGCTCACGGAGCCGTCGAAGGACTACGCGGCCGGCATCGCGCCACCGAACGACCGCACGGGCAGCTACGGCGACGACGAAGGCGTGATCCTCTCGGACGACCCGACGTGGAAGAAGACCGACATGGGCTGGAACGCCGTGCCCTGGGGCTTCCAGAAGCTGCTGCTCTGGGTGCAGCACCGCTACAACCCGCAGAACGGCATCTACGTGACCGAGAACGGCTGCGCGTGGGCCGACAAGACCAAGGAGGACGCGCAGCACGACGACTTCCGCGTGGACTTCTACAAGGGGTACATCGCCGGCATGCGCAAGGCCATGGAGCAAGGCGCGGACGTGCGCGGGTACTTTGCCTGGTCGTTCGTCGACAACTACGAGTGGGCCGAGGGCTACGGCAAGCGCTTCGGGATCCACTGGGTCAACTACGAGACCCAGGAGCGCGTGCCGAAGAAGTCGGCCATCTGGTTCAGCGGCGTCATCCGCGACAACGGCTTCACGGTCTAAACGGATTGCAGCGACGAGCCACCGCCATGAGCTTGAAGTGTGTGCGCCGAGATGCCGCGAGCGAGTGGTGTCATTAGCGACATATGCGACGCAGCCGACTGGCGGAGCAGCAACAGCAAACAGCAACAAACAACTTTTGGTTTCGTGGCGTGAACGCAATCCTTGCAAGTGTGAGTAAAACGAGAAATACATAGCAACAACATACCAACAAAAGACCCTCGTAAAAAGACAAGCTGTTACCTTCTTTTTCTTCTTCATTGCAGTTGTAAACGCGACACTAGTCGCTCACGGGGCGAGATATTCACTCACCTTCGAAGAGGACTGAGCTTCTTGGTGGTGATTGGCTTGTGAGGCGAAAGGACAGTGACGCCGACTGGGAAGGCAACAAGAACAGATCTTAATGGCTGCAACTCGCAACCAAGGTTCATGTGTACCAGCCGTACGCAACAACAAATATATCGCAGCTGCATGCGCAACAGTCAATGACATGGAGCCCATGCATTCAAGCAGTGCGCATTGCACCATCGAGGCATGCAGCGGCCAGCGAACGCCATCGAGCTCTCAACACATACGCCACATGCAAGGAAGCCCAGCAATGGGCAAACCTCCCTCTTGAGCGGTCTAGCTACTAGAGAGATAGAGAGAGGCCGATTGCGAGGGATTCGTAGCTGCAACCTCAGTAAAGAGCTGCTGAGGCACGGTCCAGAACAGGTTTGGTCGGTCAACTGTTTACAAGTTCAGCTGCGCTGGGCATCATCTTGCGGTCAGAAAACGTACCCATGTGCACTATTTTCACCAATCAAATGATATTGGTTGAATTATAACCAGTCAAGTAGCATTGTGATTCGCAAATGAGCATAATCCACTGTGGGACGTTTACGACCATCCATGTTGAAGTTTACGGCCATGATCCATTCAGAAATGTTGACCATCCGGATACGGGCATGCCACACGCCATCATTATGGGACCACCACACCAAATATGGAGGGATCTCTTGGGCTTCACGGTCAAGTTCGTCTCACTCTCCAATTTGCTCTGCACCAAGCACATCTCAAGGCTTCTCAGTCCTCCAAGCAACAACCAGCAACCTACAACCTACAACCTACCATGACGCAGCGTCTTCAGTTCCCAGAGGGCTTCGCGTGGGGCGTGTCCACTGCCGCGTACCAGATCGAAGGCGGCACGAACAAAGGCGGACGCGGCGACTGCATGTGGGACGCGTTCTCGCGCACGCCCGGCAAGACCATGAACGGCGAGACCGGCGCGGTCGCGATCGACCACTACCACCGCTACAAGGAGGACGTGCAGCTCATGAAGAACATGGGGCTCAAGCACTACCGCCTGTCGATCGCATGGCCACGTATCATCCCTGCTGGCGTCGGCCAAGTGAACGAAGAGGGCGTCGCGTTCTACAACGACCTGATCAACGAGCTGCTCGCGAATGGCATCGAGCCCATGGTGACGCTCTACCACTGGGACCTGCCGTTGGCGCTCGTCACGGAGTTTGATGGCTGGCTCGGCGGCAAGCACATCCAGGACGCGTTTGCACAGTATGCGCGCGTGTGCTTCTCTCGCTTTGGCGACCGCGTCAAGCACTGGCTGTCGCTCAACGAGCCGTGGATCTCCACGTTCCTGGGCTTCGGCATCGGCGTGCACGCCCCCGGACGACGCATCAACCCGCACACGGAGCCGTACATCGCGTCGCACAACATGCTGCTCGCGCACGCCAAGGCGGTGGACATCTACCGCCGCGAGTTCCAGCCGACGCAGGGCGGACTCATCGGCGTGACGCTTAACTGCGACTGGCGCGAGCCAAAGCCCGCGGACGACCCGGAAGAGGCCAAGGCGAATGCGGAAGCCGCCGAGCGCGCGGTGACGTTCATCCTCGGCTGGCACGCGGACCCGATCTACTTCGGCGACTACCCGCAGATCATGAAGGACCGCGTGGGTGAGCGCCTGCCAAAGTTCACAGACGAAGAGAAGGCGCTGCTCAAGGGAAGCTCGGACTTCTTTGGGCTGAACCACTACAGCACCGAGTACGTGACGCCGTCCAAGGCTTTCGCGGCCGGGATCTTGCCTGCGAACGACCGCTCGAGCAATGTGATCAGCGACCAGGGCGTCGACGGAAGCTCGGACCCGAACTGGAAGAAGACGGACGTCGGCTGGTCCGTCGTACCGTGGGGCATCCAGAAGCTCCTGCTCTGGATCCAGAAGCGCTACAACCCGGTGAACGGCATCTACGTGACCGAGAACGGCTGCGCGTGGCCCTCGCACACCAAGGAAGAGGCGCAGCACGACGACTTCCGCGTGGACTTCTATCGCGACTACATCGCGCACGTGCACAAGGCGATTGCCGATGGGGCTGACGTGCGCGGGTACTTTGCCTGGTCGTTCATCGACAACTACGAGTGGGCCGCCGGGTACTCGAAGCGCTTCGGGCTGCACTGGGTCGACTACGAGACGCTTGAGCGCGTGCCGAAGAAGTCCGCGCTCTGGTACGGCGACGTCGTGCGCAGCAACGGGCTTGATGTGGCGGAGTAAGGCAGCGAGCGGTCTATCGTGTGTGTGCTTGTGTTGTGCAAATGAATAAAAGCCAGCCAACAAATGGATTTGTGGCTGCGCTACTAGTGATTAGAGGAAAAGATACGTTTCAATGCAAAACCACTCTATTAGACAGAAGTACAGTGCGTCACGTGGATGAACCGCTGGTACTGCCAGCTTTTAACCCCGCCATATTATGCGCAGCACATTAGAACATATCTGCTCGACTACAAGAGTCCCACGTTGCAATTCGGTTTCAAATCGTTGATGGGATGTCAAACCACACATGGGTACAGAACAGAGAGCGCACTCGTTGAAGTGGTCTGATTGCATTATATAGTCACACCCCAATCACTCATTTCAACGATCTTCTTGCACGCAGCACAGTGGTAACTCCATCATATCTAGCGGACAGATTTCCTTTGGATAGGGTTCGCTTTGAAGGTTGTGAAAGGGCATGACATGGTTTTCATCGGTCGACACCGACATCGTCAAGGTCGCGCTGAGCAACTACCTGTACACGTCCGAGTTCCTCTTCACGCCCGGCGCGGTCGTGCGCAGCGTGCTCGTGAGCGAGGCCGAGGCGTCGCGCGTCGACACGGCGCTCGAGGTGTACGTCAAGTCGCTGCCGGACGCCAGCGTGTGCGTCAAGGCGGAGGGCCGCTCAGTCGCCTCCTTCTAAGCTATCATCATCATTTAAAGCAGCTCAATTGGATGGAGTTCTTGAGAGAACTCGAGTTTCCGAGTGTACCTCTGTAGGTTGTAACTTGCATCCTTCTTTCTTATAAATACATGTCCAACCCATTTTCAATGTCAGGGTATAAATAGCGAGCGAGAATTCAAATTAGACTGTTGACAGCCATAGCCGATGGCATGATCTTGGTCTTATCAGCGCTTTCGCTCACGGGTGTGGAAGGAAGCAAGTGGTTGATTGCCTCTCACCACACAGGCGTCACTAGAGACAGAGGCGCCTTCATCAGTACACACAAGCACGATGGACAAGGCCTCGCGCGACGGCGGCTTCAGCGACCCGTCGTTCGGGAGTGTGGGCGACCCGTACACGCAGAAGAAGCCCAAGGATCACGGGCTCGGCGACGACCTCAAGCCTTTTCTCACGTGTCCCGCCAAGAAAGGCGCGGTCGCGGCGACGCTCGGCCCCGGCTTCCGCAAGTTCGAGGGCATCCCGGGCGAGTACACCGAGCCGTACACGCTCGAGGCCAAGCGCCGCCTGGAGAACACCAAGAAGTTCGTCAAGCCCAGTGGCTTCACGTTCTCGTCGCCGACAAAAGAGCAGTACGCGGCTTACTTGGTTTACTCGTTGGTTGCTTGTCTGGGGGTATGCTGTAGTATCTACTAACCGATTCTTTGTTGTTTCGTGTGTCGTTGGACTTGGTGTTGTTGTTACTTGTTTGTGTGCGATGCAGCACGGGCTCTGGGGACTGCTTTGGCGCGTTCGACAAGTATGAGCGCGACGAAGAGGATATCAAGAAAGCCCAGGAAGAGAACGCCAAGGCGCGGCCGAACCCGAAGGACAAGGCGTTCGAGGTTCGTTCCCAGTTCTCATGTCTTCCTTGTCCGACTTTCTGGGGTGATATAGACTGAAATACGAACCCATGCTCTTTGTGCGATTTGTACTTTGCAGAAAAAGAACATCCTCACCAATCCGACAAAACGCGGCACATTCGGATACGCGGGCACGATGATTGGCGGCAGCAGCATCCCAGCAGCGCCCGCCGAGTTCGAGTCTGAGCAGCTGGACGCACGTAAAGATCTGGAGAAGCACCGGCAGATCATGGGCGACGAGAAGGCGTTCAAGTCCACCGCCACGGGCGTCGACTACTTTGACGCGCACGAGCACGTCGCGGCGCCAAAGATGCTCGGGTGGGACGACACGTGCATCGTCAAGGCCCCCGGCGCGCTCGAGCTCATGAACCCGAAGGAGCGCGCGACCGCCAAGGCGTCGACGTTCAAGCCCTGGAAACCCAACAACCCGATCAAAGAAGGCGACCAAGGGTAGGTTCTTGTGATGATTGATTGTCGCTTATTTGAGTGGTCGGATGTTGTTGTGTTTGTTTGCTCGGGATCTCCAAGCATAAACTGTGAGGAATGAACCACGAACCACCAACCATTAGATTAGATTTAGAACTAATAAATATACTATGAACCACTATACCTAACATACAAAGAGAGAGAGAGAGAGAGAGAGAATGGCTGAGGGCATTATATATTTACTGTTAGGAATTGGTTTGTTGATCGTAGGTTCCATCCACCATGATAAGCTAGGGGATTGCTATGATCTAGGATGCCCGCGCGGCCGCAGTGGCGGTCGAGCACAGGCGCGCGATGAGCCCATGGATCTGCAGCAGACTCGCGACGCCGTCGGCGATGCACATATGCGTGGTGCCGATCTCCTTGATGAACTCGAGCTTGAGCTTCTCGTCCATGTCGTAGGACTTGGCGACGCGGAAGACCGTGCCGATGATGTCGATCGCCGAGTATCCGGTCTTCCAGAGCGTGATCACCTCCTTCTCGGCCACGTCGATGTTGCCCGCGACGCACTGCTGGATGATCGACCGCACGACCGTCGGGTGCGGCTGGTCGCACACTTTGAACACGTTCGTGTCGCTGATGAAGCCAAAGCCGCTGTACGTCGCCTGCAGGTTGTTGAGCGCGTTACGCATGTCGCCCTCGGCCGTGAAGATGAGCGCCGCGAGCCCGTCGTCCCGGTAGCCGACTTTCTCGGCCTGGCACACCTGCAGCAAGCGCTCGAGCACCATCTCGTCCTTGAGGCGCGTGAAGCGCAGGATCGCACAACGACTCTGGATCGGCTCGATGATCTTGGTCGAGTTGTTGCACGCAAGAGCGAAGCGCGTCGTGCTCGAGAAGATCTCCATCGTGCGACGCAGCGCCTGCTGTGCAGCCCCCGTCATTGAGTCGGCTTCGTCCAGGATCACGATCTTGTGGCGACCGGGCGGTAGCGTCACTTTCTGCTGCGCGAACATCTTGATCTTGTTGCGCACCGTGTCGATGCCGCGGTCGTCGGACGCGTTCAGCTCCAGCACGGCCTGCTTCATGGACGAGCCGAGCAGCTCACGCGCGAGACAGAGGATGCTCGTGGTCTTGCCCGTGCCGGGCGGTCCCGAGATGATCAGGTTGGTCATGTTGCCGTCCTTGGCCATCGCGCGCAGGCACTCGATCGTGTCGGCGTTGCCCACGACATCCTGCAGCGTGTGCGGACGGTACTTCTCGACCCACGGCGCCTCGAACTCTTCTGCCATGCCGCTCGCTTGTGTGTGTGTGTGTGTGTGTGTGTGTGTGTGGAGTGCTCTGCTCTTGCCGCTGGTAAT
>JAADVK010000967.1:0-13742 GCA_023334975.1 Globisporangium sylvaticum | reverse complement strand
GGGTGAGGCTAGGAATCGCTGAGTTGCGACGGGTATTCGATGGCTACACACCACCAGCAACACATTCTGCGCTCATGAACCACTTTGATGGACATCACCGTCCGCTAAAAGAGACAAGAGCACAACTAAATCTATAAGAAGTCCTCGACGTAGATACTGTCTGCACGTGGGCACAACCTCATGGACTTGCGGCGCACGAGCCGTTGCTGTTGTGCGTGGTTGTCCTCAGATTGTTGCGACGAGACCAGCGGCGTGTCAGATGACGAGCTCCCTCTGCTGTGCAACGAGAAGTTTGGAGCTGCTGCTGCACCTGATGACAACGACGAAGAGGACGAATTGCCTGCCGCCGCCGCTTGCGCTTTGCTCTCTGAGGCCGCAGCGTCTTCGAAATACGCTTCCACGACAAACGCCACGACGAGACTCAGCACCATCACGACGCCGATGATGTAGAAGCTGATGAAGTAGATGCGACTCCACTTGCTCGTGACCACCTCGGCGCCTTCCATCGTCACGTACCACTGCAAACGCACACAAAGAGGACATCCAAGTCAGCGATGCACAGTTCTCAAACTTCAGGCTAAGCGACCCCACCCATCACAAACTCACATTGTTGACGATCAGCAGCTCAAACAGCGTCACGAGCGATGACGCGAAGTCGTTAAAGTTGTTGCTGTAGTAGTTCGCCGTGCCGTATGTGACCGCAGCGAGTCGCTCGTCACCCACAACGAGTTTCCCTCCAAAGACTTGCATCCCGATCGCAGCGTACTCCGCCATCACGATACCCAGCATCCCTAAATATCAGCCATAGCTTAGTACAAGTGGATAGTGTCTACGCGTACAAAGTAAAACAGAGACTCACCGTAGAGCGTCGTGAAAGCCGGGATCAAGCGCAACACAATCGCAAACATGGAGCTCAGCGACTTGAGCGCGATCAGAAGACGCAGGCACCGCAGGAAACGCAGGAGCAGGAGGAAGCGCACCCAGTTCCAATCCGTGGCGTCCCCGTAGTGGATGTGAACGCTCACTTCTGCGATCGAGATGACAGTCGTCACCACGCAGTCGTACACATTCCGCAGCTGGTCAAAGTACCGTCCAAAGCCGTAAAAGTACATCTTGATGAACATCTCCACCAAGTATGCGGCCGAGAACAGCGGCATGCACTTCTCCCACGTCAGGAGCGCGCTGTCGTTGCCAGCGATCTTCGCCTGCGTCTCGATCAGGATCGCGAGCAAGTTGCCGAGGATCAGCACGTCCACCGCTTTGTCGAACCAGCCTTTCACGACCGCCTTCTGCATCCATGTCACCACCACCATCGTGCTCTGTCTGCGCAGCAGCTTCTTCGGTTTGTCCTGCGCGTTCTTCTGTCGAGCAGCGAAAGCTTTGATCAACAGGTAGAACTGCTCAAACGTGATGTCGTCGTGCTCCTCCACTTCGCTGTACAACGTTCGAAAGCCGACACTCTTCTTGCCGTCGTTCACCGTCATCTTCTTGGCTTTCTTCTTCTTCAGTTTCTTCTTCTTCTTCTCGTCGTCGCGGAAGAATGAGAATGCCGGCCGCTTGATCTCCGAGACCAATCGCTCGTACGCTGCTCGCGTGATCACTTTCTCACCGTCAAAGGTGCAAGAGGGGCGCTCTTCGTCGTCGACCATCTCGGGAAGCAGCTGGAACGCCAGTTGCAGAGCCTGGAAGCGCTGTTCAACGTACTCCATGGCCCGCTGCGCGACCTCTTGACGATAGTTCTGATACACGGACGCAAACACGAGGTTCATCACGAGCAGCTGACCGACCATCAAGAAGCTCACGAAGAAGAGACTTCCCGCGCGAACTTGCGAATAGATCGGCATCATCACGTCGGGATAGTTCGCGGTCGTCAGCAGGATGAGCAGGTTGAGGCACGTGTCCGCGAAATTGTTGAAATACTGCACGCCTTCGTCGGTTCCTTCGAAGAGCACCATGCCGAACACCGCGTAGATCACAATCAGCACGATGATCGTTAACAACCCGTCAATGAAACGCGGCAGAGCCTTCACGAGACTCGAAAACCCCGAGCGAAGCTTGTGGCTCATTGAGAGCAAGAGCATCGGCCGAATCAATGGCGCAAGCACCAGCGGCTTCATGCCTTTAAACTCGTTGCGCAGCCGATCGCTTGGTGTCCCCGATTGCCCTTCTGCTGGTGACGCAGTTGTTGCCCCTTCTTGACCCGCACCATGTGGAACAAACAAGACAATCAGCACTGACGCGAAGTCGGCGAGCAGGCAGATGAGCTGCATCACGTGCCACTTGTTCTCAAAGTACAGGCGCTGGCCCATGTATGTAAACTTGAGTACCATCTCGACTGCGAGCAGACTCAAACAGACCAGTTCGATCATGATCGTCGTGCTCTGTGACAACACCGGCAAATTCCACGTGAGCACTTTGTCAGGATCCCCGCACGAAGTTGCAAAGAAGCACCACGACGGCGTCTCAAAGAACGCGAGCGCGAGCAGGATGCCCATGTTGGCCATCCGGACGAATCGCAGTGCATGGTACATGCGCTTGAAGTGAGTCTTATGAAGCCCTTCAATCAGGTACTCTTCGCCGAGAAAACGTCCGTGGATCGCGTCGCGAACGTACTGCGCCGCGAGCTGGAAGCGCTTCCTCTCACTCTCTGCGTCTTCGTCGACTGTAGCTGTTGGAGACAGAAGTGTCGATAGTGGAGAGAACACTTTGCCGTCGTGATCGGTGATCGTGTCGAGAATGCTGCTGCTCCGTTTTGTTCGTGCAGCTGGAATGTTTCTTTGTGTACCCGACATCCTTTCCACAATGCTGGGCAGTTCATGGCGGTAGTAAATGGCATACCCAACGACTGAGACACCCACGACGACCAGGAAAATGGTCGAGATCACGAGGAAAAAAGCAGCAAGCGAGAGAATCGCGCCTAGCAGCGCGGTCCACTTCGAGTACTAAAAAGAAAGAAAATGTTAGTCCATACTTGAGAACTCATCCTAAACATCCAGAATGCATAATGATGACATGGCAACAGCAAACGTACCATTCGGAAAGTCGGGTTGAACGTCCTGGAGGACACCTCTTGGAAAAAGCACGCAAAGTTGAGCACGAAGAACGTCAGCAAGAACGACGCACTCACGAGCGGGATGATCGCGTCGACGGTCCCGCAGAAGATCGCGGCTTGACTGAGCACCCACGTCAGAAATGCCACGGTCGCAGTAGCCGAGAACCTGGTCGGTGGATTGGTGGCGGTGCGCAATGACGCCGATGAAAACGACGACGTCGACGCCCGACCTCGTCTGCTGGTAGCGCGAATGAGACGAGTCGAATCGTTCAAAGTTGCACCAGCGGCTGGGTCGACATCAGGCAATCCGTGTCCATTGCTGCTCGACAAAAGAGCCGCGAGAATACTTGTGCCGCCCATGATGTTGGACAATGCAGACGACAGTGTCGTGAACACGATGCCGAGGTACACCACAGGAACGCCGAGTATCGAGTCGACGACCATGGGGACGATGAGCACTTCTTGACGCAGCGTCGCGTTATCCACACCTGCAGCGAGCACAAAACTGAGCACAATGTATACCACGAAGCTGAAAAATAGCGCCTTGTGCACGCCGAGCACGAGCTGACGCGGCTGCTTCGCTGCCATCGACGCGGGTGACGCAAGCGCGACTGGGTACGGGAAATACGCCGAGATGTCTTCTGCCAAACTTGTTCCTGCGAGCACGCCGCAGAAAGCAGGGAAGAACGTGGAAAACATCTCCACGACGTGGGTCGGCGCGCGCTCGACGACATTCTCCCGCAAGTGCGTGACCGACCAGCCCGTCTTGGTCGATGGATTCTCCGTGAGCATGAACACCACGTGGCACACGACCGCCACCATGACCATCACAAACACGAACCGCACGAATCGGCGCGATGCCTTGATTCCAACTGCGTACGAGAACGCCAGTAACGCCAGCAGCGTGCTTGCGATGATCACAGTGATCCACGACCCCTGCGCGTTCCACGGCAATGGTTGAGTCGTCACGAAGATGCTCATGTAGAACATCGTGATCTCGGAAAAGCCGAGCAAGTAATACGCGGTCGCGACTGCGAAGGAGATGTAGAGCATCACGCCGATAAGCTGTCCGAGGTGCCGCCCCATCGACCGTCGGATGATGTTGAAGAAGCTTCCTGATAGATCCATGCTCTCGCCTACACATCCACGAAGGACAACAACAACACACATACACAGTCAGACTCTTCCAATCCATAACACGGCGATATACGTACTCATCTTCCACTTACCAGATGAGAAGTCTGCGAACGCCGCCGAGACGAGCGCGGATACCGATCCGATCGTGAGCAGCGTCACGACGAACGCCGCGCTGATCACGAGCCACGCGTTCAGGAGCCCCAGCGTGCCGACGATCTCGCCGAGCCGCATGAAGATGATCACGCCAAAGATGCTGCACACCACGGGGACGAACACGTTGCGCTGCTTCTTGCGCGCGGCCTCCGCGTCGGCCTCGGCGCTCGTGCGCTCCAAGTTGTGGAACGTGAGCAGAGTGAGGCGCGCGGGCAGCAGCGGCTCGTCGTGCTCGGGGGCTGCGTCGTCATCGCCTCCTTTCACCTTGTGCTCTGCGATCGTCGCGACCGGCGACTGCAGTGAAGAAGCGCCGATACCAGCGGAAGTGCGCGCTTTCCCTTTCTCGTCCGCGCGCACCGAGCCGTACATGATGATGGCTGACGATGGATTTGATTTGAAGGTTGCCGTTTGCAAAGTGAGGTTTGATTGCGAAAGAACGTCAAGTGCCATTTTGCGGAGCCATGTCAGGGAGACGGATAATTTGCCTGCTTATAAAACGCAGCTTATGTAAAGCCCACTGATTTGGGATTGTCCGTGCTTATTGTATTTAAATCGCTTGTGGATAGTCCTTTGTAGTTTACATAAAAAGCGCGGATTGTTTGACAACTCATGATAAAAGGCCGAACGGGTGGATTTGTTTTGTGGTCAAATCTGAGTTTTCAAACTCAACCATTTTGAACCGTGAAATCAGGAACGTTCGCTGTGTGTCTTACTGCAAATGTGCCTTAAATTAGTCTCTTCCAGTTTTAAGGTGGTACACACTAGGTGGCACACTTGCATTTCCCCCCTCATAAAATAAAACGTTCTTGTGGCTGCTGGCTGGTTCCCTGGGTGTTTGTTTGGCTGGGTTGGCTGGCCCCCAGAAGACCAACACGAACGAGTGACCAAACGCGAGCTTTCGAGAGAGAAAGAGCCCCGCCCGCACCGACCGCAACCATCTAGAACCAAGAGCTACGAGTAACAAGCTTACGCTACGAGCCCTTAGCCACCATGACTGACGCCGCCACTGCCAACAATGCCGCCGCCATCGCAGGCGTCGAGGACCCGAACGCCTCGAGCGAGATCCTGCAGCTGCAGTGCCGCTTCTACGAGCAAAAGTACCCGGAGATCGATGAGCTCGTGATGGTGAACGTGCGCTCGATCGCGGAAATGGGTGCGTACGTGTCGCTCCTCGAGTACAACAACATCGAAGGCATGATCTTGCTCTCGGAGCTGTCGCGTCGTCGCATCCGCTCGATCAACAAGCTCATCCGCGTCGGCAAGAACGAGGTCGTGATGGTGCTCCGTGTCGACAAGGAGAAGGGGTACATTGATCTGTCCAAGCGTCGTGTGTCGCCAGAGGACATCGCCAAGTGCGAGGAGCGATACAACAAGGCCAAGACCGTGCACGGCGTGCTGCGCCAGGTGTCGCAGGAGTCGGGCCTCGAGATCGAGGACCTCTACGAGAAGATCGCGTGGCCGCTCTACAAGAAGTTTAAGATCGAGAACCCGAACGAGGACGACAAGCGCGTCGAGTACGTGCACTGCTACGACGTGTTCAAGATGGGCATCACGGACGACGCCGTGTTCGAGGGCCTCGAGATCACGCCGGAGATCCTGTCGTCGCTCAAGACCCACATCCGTCGCCGCTTGACGCCCCAGCCGATCAAGGTGCGCGCCGACATTGAAGTCACGTGCTTCACGTACGAAGGCATTGAGGCGATCCGTTCGGCGCTGCAGGCCGCGCAGGCGACCAGCACGGAGGACGTGCCAGTGAAGGTCAAGCTGATCGCGCCACCGATGTACGTGATGACGACCAGCACGCTGGACAAGCAGAAGGGCATCCAGAAGCTCCAGGAGGCGATCGAGGCTGTGCGCGAACACATCACGGCGAAGAAGGGCTCGATGTCGGTCAAGATGGAGCCGAAGGTCGTGAGCGTGAACGAAGAGAAGGAGTTTTTGCAGATGATCGAGAAGCTCGAGATCGAGAACCGCCAGATAGACGGCGACGCCGCGGAAGATGTTTAGAGGAGCTCGTCTCAAGCTGAAGCTCGTTTTGCATTGCGAATGGCGGCCGCTGGTTATAATTTTAGGAGCCCTCTCAGAGTACGCGTTCTGTGTACCCACCCAGACCCAGGAAGAAAGAGAAGTGGAAAAAGGATCGTTGGCTTTCTTTCGGTAGTGATGATGATGGTGATGGTGGAAAATTGACTTTTGTCGTTCAAGATGCTCTTTGCTGTGTGCTTTGTTTGCTTTGGTTTTCCATTCTCTATGAGCCCTCGTTTGTCTAAAATGGTGGAGAATGCGTTGAAACTGGTGGTGATGATGACTATTCCAGTAGAGTTCCATTCGGGTGTTGCTCAGCGAACTTGGCCAGTTTGAAGCGGGCAGCGGACGCCAAGTCAGCGAAGCTCCTGTCTGTTGTAAGACGCAATGATAACAGCTAATCAGCCTGGGCACCAAAGTCCACCAAGTGGAAAGCCACAGAGTAACATCACAAGCTCACCTGCAAGCTGCACGAGGTAGAGCAGCACGTCGCTCAGCTCTTCGCCCAAGTGAACTTTCTCCTCAGCCTTCCAGTCTGGAAAATAAGAAAACACCAAGGTGTCAGCTGAAGCTCGTGACAAATGTGAGAAGTCATTCAAAATCACGCCGTGTACCTACCTTCAACAGCCATGTTGTCGCCCTTCCACTGGAAGATCTCGCACAGCTCGCCGACTTCTGCAGTTAGAGCGAGGAGCAAGTTGCGCGGACTGAGGTTCTACAAACAGAAAGAATGAGAGACAGTCAAACAACACACACAAGTGGCCACAAATCATCACCCGTGGCTTCGTATCAGAAACTACCACAATACATAAACCAACCGGAACCCAGCCGCGCTCGTCCGCAAAGTGGACGGTCTTGAGTCGGAAGAGCTCCAGTGTCGAGCTTGCTTCGAATCGGAACTTCTGCTCTTGTCCGAGTTCTGGTTCTTGCGATCTACTTGAAGCAGCAAACTGTGGCTCAATGGTGAACTTTGGTGGGTACTTGCGCGCGTTCTTGATCATCTTCTCATGCGCGACAGTTGGCAGATCCACTTGGCAGGTGTCTGGCAATGCAAATAGAGAGGTGCAAGAGGACAAATATTCACCAATGGCGTGGTCACCACAGTACACAAGCAGCACCGAGATGCATCCAACTGATAATGAACCCACCTGCAAGAAGCACCAGGTACAACAGCACGTCGCTCAGTTCCTCACTCAAGCGAGCGCGATCAGCGGGCTTCCATTCTGCAGGAAGCAATGATGCCAACCACAATCACACAAAAATAATGCGTGGCGTCAGAACTTGTCGATAGGAAGCATCACACCATATCAGACAGAGCAATCTTTCATCAGCTCCTCCTCTTTCTTGCCTTTGACAGGAAGGCTGTCGCTCTTCCACTGGAAGACCGCACCCAGGTCGCCGATCTCCTTTGTCAGCGCGAACAGCAGATTGCGCGGCGAGTGCATCTACAGTGCGCACAGAGATAGATAAGCAGCAAGATAATCATTTACCGCGTTATCAGACGCCAGCCATCAACTCAACAAGGCAAATAAAGCGCTTTGAGGGCAGCACACTCGCACCTGGCTCCTCCATCCGCGCTCGTCTGCAAACTGCACGATCTGAAGCCGGATCCACTCGAGCGTCGTCGTGTCTTCGAAGCGGAACGGAGCGTCTTCGCTGCTGCTGCTGCTGCTGTTCCCTGCGAGAGCGGCCTGGGGGATCGCTGCAGCGTCGGACACCATCTCAGTCTGCTCCGTTCCGAGGGCTTTGGCGCGCGTGCGTGGCAGATGTTCAAATGCTGCTTTTCAAAAGCAAGCACTTCAAGCCGAGCCGAGCCAAAACGAGCCGGTTTTAGCCGGTGCATAACCAAATTTGAACACAACTTTTGAAGCAAAAACTAAACTTACACCGATTTCACTTCGTTATTCAAGTTCACGTTTGCCAAACAAATACTCTGTCTTCAAATCAGCGCCGACTCGTTGCTGTCGTTGCTCTCCGAGTGGCCCGAGTTGCTGTTGGTGGTGTCGTTGCTGCTGACGGCGGTGGTAGTACTGTCAGTAGTGTCGAGACGCTGGCGCTTGTACTCGTTGTACTTTTTCGAAGAGCCTCTCACGAGATCAGCTGGGTACTTGCGCGCATTCTTAAGCATCTTGTCGTGCACGGCCGTCGGGAGATCCACGTTGCATTGGTCTAGAACGTGAATAGTAGACACCATAGCACATGAGTTCATTGAGTACACCAACTACACTGTAAGTACTCACTCACACAGGCTCATTATTCTCCAGACAGTCATTATTACCTGCCAGACGCACGAGGTAGAGCAACACGTCGCTCAGCTCTTCGCCCAAGTGCACCTTCTCTTCTGGTGTCCAGTCTGTCAGTAACACCACAAGCAACAGAGGAAACAAGCAAGCATCAGTCTCTTCAATCACCTCAGCACCAATCAGAGTGATATGTGTCACTACAACAGAGTCCAAAAATCCAACTCACCGTCCACAGGCTGGTTCTCGTCCTTCCACTGGAAGATCTCGCACAGCTCGCCGACTTCCCCGGTCAGCGCGAGCACCAAATTGCGCGGCGTGTGAAACTAAACACGTGAGAAACTATCAGTAAACCGCAACCTGCCTCCTGTTGGCCTCAACAGCATGGACAGTACCTGGTTCCAGTCGCGCTCCTCTGCAAAGCGCGCCATCTTCCTCCGGATCGACTCTAACGTGGTCGTCTCCTCGAATTTCGCAGGTTGCGTCGGTGGGGCCGGCGTTTGCAGATCCTTTGGGGTGCCAGGAAAGTCGTCTCCGATCGTGCTCTCGATCGCGCTGTCCAGCAAAGCCTCGCTCTCGTGCACGCCAGCAGCATCAAGGATATCATCGTGAACCTGGGCCTGGGCTTGCAGGAGCGCATGTGCCTGGGCTTGCGCCTGAGCGTGTGCTTGAGCTTGAGCTTGAGCTTGTGCCTGAGCTTGAGCACGCGCCTGAGCCTGAGCTTGAGCTTGCGCTTGGGCTCGCGCGTGGGCTTGTACCTGTGCATGCGCTTGAGCCTGAGCTTGCGCCTGAGCTTGCGCTTGTGCATGCAAGAGCTCTTGAGCGTGAGCCACAGCTTGGTGCTGTGCTTGTGCTTGCGCTTGTGCAAACGCTTGCGACTGCGCATGAGCCTGGGCTTGTGCGTGGGCTTGCGCCTGAGCCTGAGCATGGGCTTGTGCGACCGCGTGCTCATGCGTCTGCGCTTGCGCTTGCGCAAATTGTACCTGGAGGTCCATTTCTGCTGATGTGGGCACAGTGGACGCATGGTGGTGCATATCCGCAGCTGCGAGCGTGGTGTGGGTCGCTTCGTTCTCGCTGCCCAGCTCGTAGTCGGAGTCGTTGAGCCCAGGCATATTCTTGATCGCGTCCGGTCCAATTGGGTGGTTGTGCTTGTCCTGCTGGCGCACTTTGACGCGGTACGTCGCGCCAAACTCGACCGCGGACGCGTACACGTGGAACGGACAGCCGATGTCGCGCAGCTTGTGGCGCAGCCGCCGCCCATTGCCGCGCGCACGGAACTTGATGCCGTGCGTGCACTTGAACGTCTTGGAGAGGAACTCGGCGATGTTCTTGCGGTCGTGGCGTCCTGTGTTAAATATCGCATCAATACGCACCCCAAACCATCAGAACCATTCCACACACACACTTCGTACGAAGATGACAAAGCGAATGACGCCTACACGTCTGCACACAGGAGAACTAAGAGAGAGCCATTTGCACCGCACCTTTCGACACTGTGCGGTTGTACACTTCGAACGTCAGCGACGAGCGCTTGCGGATCGGGTGGTGCTTCTCGATCGCGTCTGCGACCGCGTGGTCGAACGCCGCCCAGTCGTCGTAGAACTCGTCGAAGAGCGCCGGAGTGGAGCTCGCGCCGTCGCCATTTTCAGCGCCGCCACCCGCGGATGAGCTGTCGCCGTGCAGCTGGTGCTGGTGGTGGGCGTCGTCGTCGCTCGCGCCGGTCGCCCCGAGGTCTCCCACTGCAATGGAGCCCTTCATCTCCAGCGCCATCTTTTTGTTTTCTGTTTGTTTTTGCTTGATTGTTTGTTCCACGGACAATCAGAATTGGAAAAAGAGCCTTTTTAGCCTCTACGATAAAGAATCTAAAATGATAGGGTATTTACAGAGTTTTTAGCTTCTTCGCTACAATGTCTAAAATGGAGGGTATTTTGTGGCACGCACGTCGGCAATTGCTGTCAAGCTTGCTGCCACCAGATCAAAGCAGTATTAAAGCTGCACTCGTGGAGGTTTACCGAGCACAGTATGTACTGTACTTGAACAGCACGGGTGCCGAATGTCGACAGACCTGTCGAAGCGAGGGCTCGAGCGTTCGGTGAACATGTTCAGCAGAGCGTTGGTCACTTGATCGAGACGACCGAATTGGGTGCGCGATGCCGACATTGAGTTTCTGGAGCTTCATGATCTGCTCAAATCGGCGGATTGTGTTGGTTCGTTTGACTTGTGTGTCAAAATCGTGCTTCAGAACACCGGTTCTAAGTAATTACCGGTATACTCGGATCGTCCCTTCTGCTTTTGCTTTCTTAAATTCATACGATGTGTAAATCTTGGCATTTATTCTGGAGAAAATATAACTCTGCTCAGTGCGTTTGCCTGCTGCCGAGACAATGAACTGACTTTTATACTTCATCTTTTGTGACTTCACTTGGAAAAAGACAGACAAATGTGGTGTACAAGTTGTGTGGTTTTGGTATAATGTTGCTCTGCTTTAAGTGCAATTTGCATAAAAGTACTGTTTTCCGTGCGTGATGTTAAAAGTCCTCAAATGTACTGATTGAAGAAAATAAAGCTGAAGTGACTGATCCTGAATACCGGCAATGCTATCGATATTTACTTGATACCGGTATTTGTACTCATTCGATGATTGTTTTTTATTCCATCCAATCGCACCCGCTGAATCCGTCTTGTTCCCTATACTACAGCATACTGGGCCACACCATTCTGTCTCATAGGATCGCCCTGACCATCAGCGCCATGTGAGATGTGAGCAAAGTGGAGCTGTGGTTGGGACGCATAGAAGACACCATCGACCATCATGACGCTCTTCACAGTTCTCGCGCGCCGGTCCGCCGCCGCGTGCTCTGCGCGTCTGCTCACAGCGCAGCGCTCCTCTGCTGTAGCTGCTGCTGCTGCTGTCGCTAGCTCCACCGCCAGTCTCCTGCCGTGGCAGCTCTGCGGAGGCGGCGCGCGGTCGTTTGCCAGCCCGGCGCAGTCGAAATGGGGCGTGATGAACGACAGCATCAAGGCGCGCGTGGTGCAGCTCGTGGACGACGACGGCAAGGTGAGCCCGAACGTGCCGATCCACCAGGCGCTCTCGGAGGCCAAGAAGCGCGGCGTGGACCTCGTGCAGGTCTCGGCGAACGGCGAGAAGGTCGTGTGCCGCATGTTTGACGCCAAGAAGCGCCTCTTCTCCATGAAGAAAGCCGCCAAGCCGCAGAAGCCCAAGCAGGACAAGGAGGTGGTGTTCGGCGTCAAGATCGAGGTGCGTCAAACGCTTCAGTGTGTGTATGGCTATAGTACGTGAGTCCTTATGGCGGTCCTAATGGTGTTGTGTATGTATCTGTCGAATGCGCTTTTAGGGCCACGACATCAAGGTGAAGGTGGAGCAGGTGAAGAAGTTCCTGGCCAAGGGCCACAAGGTCAAGGTGACGGTCAAGTTCGCGCAGCAGTACCACCTGAAGAACAAGTCGCTCGAGACGATCAAGGTCATCCAGGAGAGCATCGCCGAGGACGTGGGCGTGAGCGACCAGGCGCCACGCGAGCAGTACGGCGGCGTGTATATCTATTTCGCACCCGCCGCGGTGGTTCCTGCCCCTGCAACAAAATAATAGACGCGAGAGGGGAGCTATTAGAGTGTACAGAGCACGAGAGAGAAACGAAATATACATGCATGCACCGTTGAATGTCCAAAATACTTGATCGCAACCAGCCAACGCGAACGAACCGACAGGTGCAGCTCAATTGTCACGCATTCAACATCGTCATTGGTCCAGGATATGAACAGTGCTATCGCTACACTGCAGTGATAAAGAGGTCACGCTGATAACCACAAGAAGGTTCGCCAAAGGTGTCGGAGCAACCGGACGCAAAAATCAACCTCACATGGAAGCTCGTGTGTCTTCTTTCTAGCTTCACTGGACATTTTCAGCCACGAAAGTCCAGTGCGAACGAAGCAGCGCTGCCAAGTCTTGCGCTGCACCGACCACCCGAACCTGATCTCTCTTGGTTGCTGATCGCGAATGCTTGGCGACTGGCACAACATTGGCTCCAAACCCAGCTATGCACTCCACTTCTCGTCAGTCTGCTGGGTCGCAACGTCACGAAGTTCAGCGGCTGGAGGGCGACCTGTATCCCCCCCACTCTTCGCCACCTCATCGCATCAAGACTCCCTCGGAGCACGCTCTTGTAGACGCATTCCTACTTGCTCCACTCGCTCTTTGCATGTATAGTAGACTCTCACCCATCCAAGAGATAGTTCACCAACAAACAGCTGACTCTGCACTAGCGCAGTCTACTTTGCCTCAAACCATCCAGCGCAGACACGAGACGATGTCGCAGCCCTCGACCTGCACGAGCAGCTATTGCGGCAGCTGTGCTTGCAGTTGAACCAGATCGCAAAGTCGCAGCAGCGCGTAAAGATCGCGTACAGGAACGGCAGCAGAGTGCCGCACCGCTTGTCGTCGGTGTTGCCCGTTAGCGTGCGCTTAACCATCACAGACTGCTTGTCGAGTCCGAATACTACAGTCGCAGCGTACTCTAAGATACCATGCGCAGCGAGTTTGTGGCTGTAAAATGCATTGCACTGTTAACGGAAGGAAGTTGGGGATCATGGTTCTCTGTCGTATCTCCACTGTATCAACAGCATCCACCTCTGATGTGTGGGTGTACATATACGGCTTCTCATGGCAGCATAGCGGTGTGAAAGCACACGCATGCACCCACAGCACTCTTGTACCTGTGATTCAGGCTATGTGGCTCTTTCGTGCCAGCAATATGAACTGCCAGCGCACGTTCAGCAGCTTCCCGCCATATCATATACTTGACCAAAGGGACTTCGTAGCACTGTTGTTGCTGGTGACAGAAGGCTTCGTTCTCTCTTGGTGTGCTGTTGGAGAATGACCTCAAGGACAACTTGTCGAGCTCTGGAAAACGAATGGATCAGATCATTCGTGAGTGATGGTGTATCAAGTGTCGCGTGAGTGCTGGTCTATGTACCCACCAGTTTGGATCCACGTGAATTTTCGTTTAAACCGAAGCGTTGCTTTTCAACCCGCTCGTAAGGCCGCACCAATTCCTTCCACTCGCGACCGCCATTGCCTCATTGAAGAATCAGCGAGTTCGTTGCTCACAACCCAAAG
>JAADVK010000966.1:0-13767 GCA_023334975.1 Globisporangium sylvaticum | reverse complement strand
TTGTGGCCCCTGTGGTCGAGGTCGCTGCCCCTGTCACCCCTGTGGTTGAAGCCGCCACCCCTGTGGTCGAAGAGGCCAAGGTTGAGGTTGTCGCCGAGGCCGTCAAGGAACCAGTCGTCGCTAAGGTTGAAGAGGCCAAGGTCGAAGCCGCCGTTGTCGCTGAAGTCCCTGCCGTCGCTGAGGTTGCCAAGGTGGAGGAAGTCAAGACCGAAGCCGTCGTGGCCGAGAAGGTCGTCGTGGCTGAAGTCGCCACTGTCGCCGCCGCCGTGGAGGTCGAGGCCGACACTGAAGGCAGCTCGGCGTCGGAGGACGGCAACCAGACTGAGGAGGTCGCAGTTGCGGCGCCAAAGGAGGTCGCGGTGGTAGAGACCAAGAAGGTGGAGGAGCCAGAGACGGAAGAGGTGGTGGCGGCCGTCGCAGCAGCATCCAGCAGCAGCAACCAGGTCGCTGCGGCCAACTAAACGAAGACGCGAGACTGAGTATTTGAACTGAGTATACAGAGAATTATATTTTTCCCCACCCCTCCGCTTCATATTTTTTTGAAAGTAGTTAGTAGTTACGTAGCTTAGCTTTAGTAGGAAGAGGTCGCAGTTGTAGAGAGACCGACACTAGCATTCGTAGGAAGTTTTTAGTAAGAGAAAGAAATCAACAAAGCAAACGCATCATACCGTTTTCCCATTTCTCAAAAGAACTGTCTGGTGGTGTTGGTGCTTCGATTGCAAGAAAATATTGTGTGCGTTGGCTAGTGCTGAGTCAAAATGGGACTCTCAGATCAAGTCGAGACCGTCGGTTGCCCTCGGATCCTGGGGCTTGAGCTCGTCATCCTTGCCACTGGCGCTTGAGTTCATTGCTGAAGAAGCTGAAATCGAGTCTTGCTCAACCAATTTTCGCTCTGAAGACGAATTTCCCACAGTTTCTGGCTTTGCTGGAGACTTTGGTTGTGAAATCGGAACTGACGTGGAAATTTGTCCAGAATGTTGTTGTTGTTGCTGCTGCTGCTGCGGTGCCGCCTGCGGCTTTAGCGAGCGCCAGAATCTCCCCGAGAATTTTGTGGCGCTGGACACGTGTGGGAACACCAAAGGCGGCTTCGCCGACTGCTGCGCGCGCGCGCAGCGAGAGGTCGCACCTTGGAGAATCGCGACAAACTCGGTTTTCTTCTGTTCGCTCTCGCAGATGACAACGTACCGCTTGGTCGATCGGAAGGGACTCGCGAACTCGCTGCCTCGAAAGAACCCGCTGGGCTTTTGCTGCTGCTGCTGAGTTGTTGCATTTGAGTGGGGAGAAATTTGCTTTGACTGACGCGCGCCTAGTAGGTCCGTTGGGATCGACAGAGAGAGGGAATTTCGCCTCTTTGGGGAGCGCTTGAGCGTCACGGGCGTGAGCTGGTGGCAGTTGCAGCGCCCGACTTTCGACACCTCCATCGTGAACGAGCACGAGTGGCGCGGCTGTGCTGTTGGTGTCGAATCTGTGGGGATGCTGGTATCTGTGATGTGCGCACAGGAGAGACAGAGCTGGCGCTTGATCTTGAGCTTCTCCTCCTGCTTCTTCGCCATCAGCAGCACGTCCGAGAGCAAAATCAGGCGGAGCTTCTCGCCGCTGGACCGCCTGCGAAGCAGCGGTGGATGAATGATCGAGGAGGAGATCGTGGACTCAGAAGCGGCGAGGAGAGCGCTGTCTCGAAACTATCGCGGCGAGACGCAGAGTCCGATTGCTGCTCGTCACTGCGCCATGGTCGTTTTCTTCCAAACCTCAGCAGGAACGAGGGCCAGCAAGGCGTATCCAGACTCACGACGCGCACGGTCATTTCACTTAGCAGCGTCCGCGACGGCTGCAACAAGTCGATTTTCGCCTTTGGATCGGTCGTTTGGTGCAGTTCATAGAGTCGCGCATTGTTTTGCGCCTCGCGGACTTTCTCGTTCACATGCGTCGAGACGCGTTCGATCTTGCAGAGCGTGCTCTCGATGACCTCGGCTTGCTCGCTTGACGTTGCGTTTTTCAGGAGCTCCCGGAAGAGCAGTGGGTAGCGGCAGATGCGCTGCACGGGTTTGATCATGAGCGAGACGATGTCGACGCGCAGGTCGCGGCGCGCGTGCTCGTCCAGCTCCGTGGTGAGCGCGTTGAGCCTCGGGTACTTCTTCTGCAGCACCGCGAGTTCCTCCTTGGCGCTCAGGTAGCTCGAGCAGTAGAACGCGTACACTTTCATAAACTCGATCGTGAAATCAAAAGCCGCAGCGACTTGCAGCGCACTTGCTACTCTGTGTGGTGCTGCACCGAAGCTTCCCTGACGAGGAGTTGAGCTTGAACTTGACGTGGACGCTGTCGGAGCTGCTCCCAGCTAGTCGTCATCGTAACCGTCACTCTCGTTGCCGTTGTCGTCGTCCTCATCGTCCTCGTCGTCCTCATCGTCCTCTGCCTTGTTGGACAAGTTGTCCACATCCGATCGACAGCCTTTCATCATTTGCCGCAAGAGCTCTCGGTGGATGTGCAGGATCGTCCGGATCGACGCGTGCAGCGCGCTCATTGCGCCGAGGTTGATCGTGTACTTGATCGCGTACCCCTGCAGCGGCGTGAAGAAGTGGTGCAGCAGCGCGCGCAAGTCCCGCACGTACGAGCGCTCGGTGGTCAGGATCTCGCCGCAGATGCGATCGATTCTGCTCCAGTGCTTCTTGCTCGGGCTCACGGAAGACGACGACGAGTGGCGCAGCAAGTGGCGCGAGTCCCCCACCAGGTCGAGCGTCGCTAGGCGCGGCAGAAAACTCGGTCTTGGCGACGATTGTGGGGACCCAGCGGTGAGGCTTTCGCTATTGAAAACCGTCGCAAAGTGCTTCTTCTCTCGCGTGACGATGCTGTGCTGATGGAGATGGTCGAACTGGTTGTCCGAGCTGTTCTCTGTGTCTTCGGACATGGTCGTGGAGTTCTCGTCATCCTCCCAAGTGGCTTCATCCTGGTTTCCAGTATCGAAGTCGGTGCTTGACTGCGCGTCAGGAGGAAGGACGCGTTTCAGTGGGATCAGTTGGACTGGAAGGCTGGGCTTCGGGGGCTTCTTTCCACTTGACGATGCCGCCACACTTTTGCCATTCGAACCGATGACACTCGTGTCGGAGAACGAAGGAAGCGGGAGGTTCTCAGTGTCAACGGCAAGACGCTGGCTTTCAATTGATACGATGCGGATGGCGTTGATGCATCGGGGCTCAACGTGCGGTGGATCTGGTTCTGGCTCTGGCTTCGTCTGCGTAGCGGTGACCACTTGCCACCAACGAGAACGCCAACTTGATGCGCGTCACAGTCGTCACCCTTGTTTGCTGGCGCCACAAGCCGAATACCAGTCGGCGAGAAGACGCGCGTGCTCCTGGACCGCTCCAAACCCACACACGTCATTCGTTCTGCCACCATTTCGGGTACTCTGTCTCGTGTGCATCTTCAGCTCTTTGGACTCCCAGCGTTCGCCATTTAGACTCCTAATGCTCGTAGTTATTGCGGAAATGGGGTTGGAACTATGCAGACGATAGCGCTGGGACTGACTGCGCGTTGAGCACAGAACGGCTTCGTTCAGGACGCAAAGCTCACGCACACAGAGACGCCTTCGAGCTCTTGTCGGATAGAGCTCCAAGCGATCCGCATCAGCTTTTGTTCTCTCTTCTTATGCCTGAATTTGGACTTTGTTGCTAAAATTATCCAGTCCCAACCAGGAATAAATTTAAACTGGAGCAAGACGTAGTGTGGGCATTTTCGAAGGTAGAGTCAGGTGCATTTCCGTGGTTGCCAACTCATACTTACCTGACTGGTGTTCGATCGTGATCCATGAGGCGATTGACATGAGCCGGAGCAGGCCCCTTGCACGCCGGTGCTGTAATGGTTCAGGAATGCTCTTTTGAGTAACTCCACAGTAGAATTTTTGGTAGCGGGGGTGAGCGCGTGCGCCGCCCCCACCCTTCCTTTTTCATGTCTTTATTCATTTTTCACATTCAGCGGATCAAAAAATCAGTTTTGCCTTTCCGTAAAAATGATAAAAGGTGGAAAAACAAACAAATATTTGATGGAAATTGAGAGTGAAATAGGAGGTTCCCTCCACATATGAGGATCCAGAAATTGGGTGAAGCCGCATTTCAGTGAGTCGATTCCACGGTAATCTCTAGTAAAAGGCGAAAGATTAGTTCGAGATGAAATTAACTCTGCGGGATACTCTAATTATTAGCAGGAAGGCTGTCCATTGTACCTCGTACATCGACCACAAACAGTCTTGCTGACAAAAACACCTTGCAGGCGACAACAGTTACGACAAACCTTACCAACTAACGGATATTACCGAATAAAATCGATGTTTTATTTATTACAATAGTAGTCCCCCAAAAGAGCCAAAATATGGAGATTTCTCGGTATTGTGCCTTCCACTTCGAATAACAAATGAGGCAACAAGAACTATCTTTTTTTGTGTCGATGCGGAAAGCAGGGATATGGGGCACGGTAAAGTTTAGATTTGGGAAGAGACAATTTGAGTCTAGCGTCAACCAATCAGAGAAGAGATGCTCGTTGAAAACGCCCGATAAGACTGAAGGCTCCTATTACCGCAAACCCCCCGAATGCAGTTGTTCTCATATATGTGAACAACAACATTGATGTATCGATGGTATGGTCGTATCGGGGCTTTTCTGCCCGATCAATTGCACGATGATGCAAGTGCTTTAAGCGCACTGGCAATGTTGATACAGCAACGGACCCAAATAGAAAGTCGAAGTGACCAGTAGATGTGTGTGCGTATGTAGAGCAGTTTGTGCGTTTGCCCCCTTGCTTCTATTTTGAGGAGCTGAGAATAGAGCTGCAACGAGCGTCCCCGCGAGACTCAAATACGTCAGACACCACGGTATGCAGAGCGCTGAGGTTCGTCCTGAACTTGAGTTGGAAGGTGCTGACGAAGCGCGCAACCGAGTGTGTATCAAACGAGCGACGCCAGTTTGCAGAGCGTTTTCTCACGTTCTACAGAGGTCCGGATCAACTCGTGTTTGTTGACGAAACCTCGGAAGATGCAAGATAAGCAAGGATACTGTGTGAATGTATTGTTTTTATTGTGATTAAACTAATTCAATCTGTGTACTATTGTGTAAGTCAATGCTGCGACGATACACCTGGTCGCCACGCAATGAAGCAGCGGTCGTTGCCGCACTGCCATTCTCGCGTGGAAAGCGAACGTCTGTGCTAGCTGCCATCAATGTGACGGGCTTTTTCGCCTGGGATCACGTTGATGGAACATTCACGCGATCCGTTTTTACAGCGTGTTCCAGAACTCGATTCTCCAGTTCTTGAACTCGTGGCCGCTGCCGCGCTCCATTGTCGTATTAGACAATACGAAATACATATGTACGAAGAGCTCCACGAGATGGTAAGCAGCCTGGGAGCGCTGCTCGTTTTCCTGCCACCATACTCGGCCGACTTAAATCCTATAGGAAGTAGCCTTCTCACTGCTCAAAAGGAAGAGTCAGAAAAACGCCAACATGGCGTTCAAAGAAAACCCAATTGCTGTTTTACAGGTTGCCACGAAAATGTGCGCAAGAGTGAAGATGCAGGAGAGAACATCCACAGTCATTGTGGATACAAAGTCAATGAGTTGTTTATCGATCAATTAACCAATTAATCTAAATGAGTTCGCCAGTTTGCTTGTTTGCGTGTGAATCTTGCTCGTGGTTAATATCGTTCACGTTTGTGGCTGGAGGCGCGATATCAGTCGCGACTGGGGCATGGAGCGGAGGGCGAAAATCTTAGCTCTGCAAGCCCAGGGCATGCCGAAGATCACCGATGTTGACTCTCACAGGAACCTCGATGTCATTTAATCGAATCCGAAAAACCATGTATAGGGCTGCCTGAGCCGCGGAGTCACTGCGAGCACTTGCGTCAATGCGAGTCTGCTCGCTGTGAATGTGCTGGAGCTGCCGAATGCAGTGTTGCGAGGAATCGCGATGGGGCGTCCTCGGGCAGTATGGCCTGGCTCACGGCTATGTAGAGGTGCGAAGCTGGCCCAAGCTGAACCCCAGCTACTTGCATTCGAGCTGCCCATCGTGGCATCTGCTGTTGAATCCGCGACTCCGTTGCACGCCGAAGGTTTCTTGGCGGTGGAACGGCTTTCTTTTCTACATAAACAAACGCCATAAGCACAAAACCATCTTGGCCTGACTAACGAAGGCGAACTCGTTTCCATATCGACTTCTGCAGGGTCTTGAACTCCATGTTGGAGTTGGGCAAGCGTGGTAGCCCTTTTGCGAGACGTTGTTTGATGGCTTGAGGTAAATTTCGTGCGAGTCGTTCCAATCTGACCAGCGTTCTTCGAAATGACTGTGCGCTATAGAACGAAAGACGTGCAGCACCAGCCACTGTGAATGTGAAGTCAATTGGGTCGCCTTTGTCTCTGAAAGCTGACAGAGGAACGCCTGTTGTCACGGCGAGTCGGCAGTCGATCTCCTCAGGGTCCGACCCCTCGGTGCTACTGCTTTCCATGGCTGGAATCGGATTGTGTTCGCTAAAGCACTGATCTACATATTGCAAGTTCCTTTAAATATCCGTGCTTGGTTTGCACTGATAAGACTTGAATGGATCCATAAATCGGACTTCAACTGAGAATAGAACTCTATTTCTTTTCTGGTAAACATAGCTTTTATTTTACGAAAGGTGAGAGACAGAGTCAGAGTATGGTGCCTTATTATGAGGCATATAAGTGAAAGGCACAATACCATAAGTAATTTATACAGGAAGTTGTATTGATAAACCGGTAAATACCGATTTTACCGGCAGCTCTATTCGGTAGGGGAGTTCAAAATGGCAACAATATCCGTTAAATCCCTCAAAGTGTTATATCTTGTCTAGTTCTATGGATAAAATCCAGAGTATCACAGGGATCCGACAGGAGATTATGTTGGACCTCCACGATGAATATTTCACGTCTTTCAAAACTTTCGAAAGCTGCAAAACAAATATTTAGGCACTTCAGAAATACATATTCTTTCAACTAAATTGAAGCAGCGTAAATATTATTGCGGTTAGTGAAGATATACCACCTTCACGTCTCATGACTTCCTTTTCCTTATTTAAATGTTTATTTGTCTACATTTAGATTATGCACAACAAATCTTTTAATTTTCTCACATTTCAATAATGTATCCGCTAAATTAATATTCGGATGAAATGTTGCCCGAGCATGCAAACAATCAGAGTACGATAATCAGAACTGATAAATGGGGAATCGTAACGAAAACGCTGACAAGGTTGGCCTGTGATGCATCGATTACATCACTTCCATTAGGAGAGTAAACTGCGTTCGTGTCAACAGCCCAAGGCAGGGGGGAGGGGGTACATTTGACTCTCTTCTTTCATTCATATCTTATATCATGGCGGTGAAACTGTTGAGTTCGTTCTTACAGAGCAATTGCAAACGCAAGTATTTATAATTGAGCCCTAGGTCGATCAGATCGAAAGCATATATTTGACGACCCCCCCGCTCGCGCACAGAAAGATCCTCTCGAGTCGGTTGATCTAGACGTTTTCGATGCTCAGGCCCTTGCTGAAGTCTGCATTCGTATGGACGCCATTTGTGTTTGACTCATTTTTGCAACAATCGCATTCATAGCATCAAGGTTCGTGGTGACTTATTTTTTGTGAAATGTGATGTCTAATATGATGTAGTATCTCTCCAAGCGATATTTCCCGTGATTGATGGATTTAGAAAAAAGAAAAATGGAGAGATACACAAGAGAAAACGATCACAAGGGTTTATGTACGCGCCTCTGCATCTACACGTGTACAAATTCAGTTTTGGAGGAAGATCTGGTGACAATGGCTTTAGTCTTGACATGAATCGCAATTGCTTTCTTGGCCAGCTTTACCATTTTCTTGTGGTTGTTTCGTCGTCGTCCTTTTATGCACCAAATGCGTACGCGGGTGGTTTTTAGGCTTTGGTGTGTAATTTTGTCCTTTTGAGTCCGAAATTGCATACGCGTGTCCTTTTCCCAATTAAATAGTTGACAAACGTAATCCATGTAAGTAAACAATTACTTTCACACATACAAAAATATACAAGTAGAAGTCAGGAATTACGCTACCCACAGCACTACGAAAGTCCGCGACAACGTTAATAACTTTCCACCCCATCAATGGCGGCGGTGTCGTTCGCTTCTGCACTCTTGTCGCGATCAGTGAAGTCTTCTTCGTTATCCACGTCCACGTGCGCAAACGGAAGCAGAATGCTATTGCGATACAGATCCTTCTCAGTGTTTCCGAACAGCAGCTGCGACGCTCGCAGCCACATTGACGGTAGCCGCCGACTGCTGTCACTGTCCCCGCATTTCCTGACCTGAGGGGCATATTTTTCAGCGACAAACCGAGCTCTCTTGCGCTCCGAAGCTGAATCGGCGCACGCGTCAATCGAAACACAGTGGTTGTCTGGGAACAGTATCTGCAATACTCTGGCCAAGTCGAACAGGATGCAAGCCTCCGCAGGCGGGATCACGACTGATTTCTGCACTTTCGCTTTTGTTTTCTCGAGTTTCGCCATCTTCTTCAGCAGCACTTCGCGTTTCTTGGCAAGCTTTGCCATCTGCGAGTCGATTTGGGCCAGCTCGCCAGATAGCAGCGCGATATCCATGTCCACCTCTTGCTCTTTGTCCGCGATCGACTTGGAAATCGCCATCGCCATCGCGACCTCGTCGTCTTCTATCGATGCAGCTGCAGCACCCCGCGCTCGCTTTCTTTTCTTTCCTTGGTTTTGCGCCGTACTTGCAGTGCGGGCGGATGATCCTTGCTGCGGCGGGAGGAGCCAGTTCTCAACGTACTGATTCCGTCCATCGAGACAGCCGTTGATGTGCAGTTGCTGCTCGAGCACGTCCAAGTGACCAAGCCACTGCCCGCAAATCATACACGTCACAGCAGTTGCGCCACCAGCAGCAGCAGATGACGACGATGATAATGACGTTCTCGCTGGAAGCTGGGCGGCGTGTTTGGATCTTGGCGCTTCAAATACATCATCGTCTGTCGTAAACCCACCACCACCACCACTTGCCACCGCGTGTTCTTGCGCTGGTACCTCTGGGGGCTGGAATGGGTCCGTCGTGTCCGATTTTGCCGTACAACTTGTGTTGTCTGGTGGCGGTGAGCTTGAAGGGTGATCTCCTAATGGTTTCCTATGGTCTTCTGTGAGATCGTCTTCATGGTCTTCTGTGAGATCGATTTCATGCAGCTGTTCTTCTTGACCACCCACAGCACTGTCTTGGTCTCTGCTCTCGTGTACCTCATTGGCCTCAGTCTTGGCTGTGTGCTTTGCGACTCGGAATCGCACCGCCGTCTTCCCAAAGTGGATCAGATCCTGGTCCGCGAGCGCGTACTCCTGTCGCGGAATGAGTGGCTCTCCGTTGATCTTCGTGCCGTTCGTGCTCTGCAAGTCGCAAAGCACCACTCGCCGCTGGCTTAGCGCATTTCCGTGCCCATTACCGGTAGAATCTGTTGCTGTTGCTGTCGATGTATCAGTCGGCACATCCACCACGCGGAACTCGGCGTGCACACTCGACACCTCCAAGTCCTTGAGCAGCCGCATCCAGCAGCGCTTCTGGCGTCCGACCTTCAGGCTCTCGGTCGCAGCACCGGCACCGGCACCACCACCAGCGTCATGGCGATGCAGGCAGAACGCCAGCGCGGCGTTCTCGTGCGGCCCGCGCGTGATTTCCCACCAGAAGCAGCACTTTGGCGGCGACGGGGCGTTGGCACTGTCCGCAACGGCGTTCTGCATGTCGCTTCCGCAACGCGTCAGCCTGTCCGTAGATCTGCCCAGTTCGCGCGCGCAGAGGTCGCCTCAAACGACACGCCGACAGTGATGGCCACGCAGACACGGAGGAGCAAGCGCCACGTGCGCCGGCATGCAAGCAGAGCAAGAGAGAATGGCGCTCCTCTTCCGACCGTCTGCACCGCGCGCTTTCTGATCTTGTTGCAACTCAAATGATCCAACAAATGCAATGTTTTCGATAAAGTACGAGACGAGGGTAAAACTGGAAGATCGAGCCAAGTCGCCACAGTGAAACCAAGTAGAATCCGCTCGCTCGCTCGTAGCCTGTGCCATTCGAAAAACCGGTTCAAAATACATAAAACTGGCTACTTTAATAAACTTTTGCAACGTTTCGAAATAAACCTAAACATTATAAAGTTGTACCTCATATTTCTACCAATACAACATATAAGGTTCGATAGTGGCATGATTCAGATACTTTACGGATAATTTGAAAAACACACTTTCCGGATAGTATCCGAGTATAAAAAGCGCAAGTCAAAACCATACTTTATTTAGTCAAAATTCGGGCATCGTTTTTCCTATACATTATTTCTTAAAAAAGCGATGCCTATACTGTACGGGTACTACTCAGCAACAACAAATACACCACAAATACGGCATCGCTTTTTTGAGTTTCAAAGACAAAAACAAGTCTACATCAGGTTGGAAACGTGCCTTATTTTACACCTCATACAGACACTCGTGAGTTTCTATTTCCACCATTTTTTTAGAAACGCTGTTGCTTTCAAGAAAGGAAGCAACAATCGTTTCTTAAAACAAAAAAAAGGAGCAATTTCAGTTATTTCAAGTTCCGCTAACGCCTTTGAATACAAAATTCAAGTACAAAGGTGTTTTTTTTTTGGGCCGCTGCAAAAGCAAAAGCAGACGACCTCGAAGCTTGTAGGTTTGGTGTGGATAAGCGTGCGCTTTGCTGTGGACGTGCATACCCTAGCACAAAAGAGATTGTTGATTTTGGAAACAAGTGAATGCAGTTGGAAGCAGGGGAGTGGTTTTCAGTTCAATCACCAACACACGCAGCCATGACAACGGTCACAGGTGGTTGGGTTGTGGCGCTGACCGGCTGAATAGCAAAGCAATGCAGCCTTCCCAATGGAGTAGTCCAAGATACAAAGCAGGAGAAGCTTCGCAACACTCGCCAATAGTAAAGTAATGAAAGGCAAAATGGCGTATTCCCCAGCGTTAGATGAGTTCACAAAGCTGCGTACGCTGTTGCACAGCACCGTGGTGGTGGTGTCTGGGGCTAGTTTCTCTTGTTCTTTCTTTTCTTCTTCTTCTTCTTCTTCTTCACTTCGAAGCTGTGCGTTTTTTGGAGTCGCAAGCAAGGCTGACTGGCTCCAACAGCCGAGCAGGCGTTGGTGTCTCTTATGCGAAGCCACTAGGGCGGCACTTACACAGGAGTCAGGACCGTCACGTTCGAGTAGTCTGGCTCTTCATCGCGTCTACCGCGACGACGGTACACCACTGATCCAATCGCTAGGAATGCGGAGCCAACAACTGCAAGAAAAACCCACGATCCAGCGAACCCACCAGTAGCATTCTCCGGCTCACCATTCGAGCGAGTAGACGCCTCATTAGTATCCGATCTTGGTCTACGAGTTGTCGGCGTGGGCGTCGTGGATGGCGATGGCGTCGGCTGCGTCGGAGTCGGTCTCAGCGTGCTTGGAGCTGGAGTCGTCGACGACGGCTTTGGCGTAGGCCACCACGGCGGGTACGGACTCTTTGTCGTTGGCGCCGGCGTGGGCTTCAGCGTGGTCGGAGTTGGCCGGCCCGTTGTCGGCGTTGGCTTTGTCGTAGGTTTAGGCTTTTGGTTTGGGGTCAGGGTCGTTGGGCATGGCGTTGGCGTCGGTGTTGGTTTTGGCGTAGGCTTCTGGGTTGATGTTGGCTTTGGCTTCGTCATTGGCTTCGGCTTTGGCGTTGGAGATGGGGTTGGTGGGCAATGGCTTCGTCGTAGGCTTTGGTGTTGGAGATGGGGTTGGTTCTAGAGTTGGCGTCTGCGTTGGCTCAGGCGTTGGAGCTGGCTCTGGTGTTGGAGCTGGAGTTGGCACCCTAAAGCATCTCCACCCATACGTTCCTTCCAGAGTTCCTCGACACACACAGCAACGAACCGGAAACCGAAGCATCGATAATAGATAGAGCACTCTGAATTCTCACAAATTATGGTCCTAATGTAATATAGGTGTCACTCGTTCAGGCGAGTTACGACTGGCTAATGAAATGACGATGGAGATTTGGAGCACCTTAATACTACGACTGGATTTCATCGAGCATCCAGTTTTGTTACCATCCCAACCAACCACTGAGAGTGATTCGCGGCTGCGAATGCCAGGAAGAAATCGGTTCTGGGTCCTCCGGCAGTTCTCTGCATGATTTTCAAGCCGGAATTGCTGGAAAGACAGATTCCGAGGGTCTTGCAAATGCTGCTCTGTTGGTGGGCAGCAATGGTAAACCACTGCAAGAGCGCTGCACTTGCTGCCAGCAGGATGCAAAACCGGAAGAACTGGGGTTCCCCATCGAAACCCCGCCCCGAGATGCAGCTCCAGCGATTAACTGGACAAAGGCCGGTTGTGACCAGGAAGAATAATCGATGCTGGTGGTTGATTCAGAAACTGATTTCCACATCGCAAATCATTTCCAGGACCCTCTTTTGCGAACACGTCAGGTCCACTCTACCATTCAGGCTCGTGGTGGTGGGACGGTCGTGTGTGGTGAAGGAGCTGTTGGGCACCACTTGGTCCCTTGGGTTCACTTTGACTGACTGGCGCTCGCTAATCCATCGGGTTTTTTCAACTGAGGTACCTGAGGCTGATGCTCTGTAAGCCCGACTAGGCTCTTATAAATGAATCCAGTGACTGGAAGACATCGTGCTCGCGATGGTGAGGGCTGGTGCATGTTCCTTTGTGGTGTTTGTGTTGCGAGTGAGCCGTGGACGACGGACGGCCTCTCTTATCAAGCAAAGCGCGCAAAGTGAGTCTGTCTGCGCGCTTGGGTTCACTTGGTTCAACATAATCGATGCTTGAGCTGAGCGACTTAGAAGGTTAAGATCCTTGAAGAGCACACTGTCGCCAGCGATCTTTTCGTCGAGCAGCTCAACAATCAGTCCACTTCAGTCAGAGTCGCAACGAGCTGATCGTCCCGTCAACTCTCTTTGTGGACGGAGTCTGTCGAGCCCCCAAGTGTCGGGACACCGCAATGTTTCGTCCTTCATGCAAATAATAACTCACTCACTTTTCTGATGCCCAGAGTCTAAAAAGCCCAGAGTTCTTTCGCAGCCTGGATGGATACTGTGATGACAGGATAACACTCGTTAAAGGCTGAGGGTCACGAAAGGCAAAGGCAAGAAAGAGACTGACTGAACTAGGCTATTGGTTCAACTTGGAACTCGTGTTTGCTTTTTATCATTTAGAGCACGTTGACTGCGATCTCACAGAGGCACAAAAATGATGTGCCCTCCTTCACTTCGGAGAGCTTTTCGCTTCTTACACTGGCGTCACGACCGTGTCGGCGGACTGGTCGATGCTCGCGCGCTGACGAGCCTGGAGCTGCTTCTTGGCGTAGAACGCACTGCCGACAGCCGCAGCCACCAGCGCAATCACAGCGATGAAGACTCCAGGCGACGTGGACGCTTGCGAGGCGGAGTCAGCCGACGAGAGCGAGGCGCTGCGCACGCGAGCGGCCTCAGCCTCGGTATCCGGCTCCTCGGTCGGCTTGTAGCCTGCAGTAGGAGTCGGGGTGGTTGGCACACCCGTTTGGCGGCCGTCGTCGGGCTTAGTTGGAGCTGGCGTTGGTTCGTCCGTTGGCCGGTAGCTCGCTGGTGGTGCCGTAGTTACCGCCGGAGTTGGAATTGGTGTCGGAGTAGTTGGTTCTGGAGTTGGAACCGGAGTGGTTGGTTCATGCGTTGGCTCAGGAGGCTCATCCGTCGGTTTGTAGCTCGGAGCAATCGTAGTCAC
>JAADVK010000965.1:0-13791 GCA_023334975.1 Globisporangium sylvaticum | reverse complement strand
CGCCAAGGACTTCATCACACTGCCAAAGTCCGTCAACCCGGACCGCCAGCGCCTCAACCTCGAGGCCGTGAACGTGAAGCTCACGGACGCGCAGGTCGCCAAGCTCGACGCTCTGGACGAGTACTTGATCACCGCCTGGGACCCGATCAAGCTTCACGCCGTGTAAGGCTAAGGAGGAGTCTAGGAGAGAGAGAATCTCAATCGGGCAGCTTAGTGGCTAGGGATGTGTCGATAGTACTCGTGCAGTGCTGTTCCCTATCTGGTGTAGCTGACAGACTGATGTAGGTGCTGCCTTCGCATGTAGAGCCTGATCCGAATGAAAAACCACCGAGTTACCTTTCGCTTGCCTTCGTAACGAAAGTGTCTTCGTAAAACCACTTGGAGTTTATTGGATCTCAGTTTGGGAACAGGTTTCGCATTCCTCTTTCATAGGACCACCGGGGTTCAATAGAAGTTCATTCTTATTCAATGCGAAGGAGCAAACAGGATCGAGTGTTTGATCTCTGGTGCCAAAAAGAATACAAGTTGTCAACAGGATGCGTGTGGTTATTATTCAAGCTACGGTATATTCCTAATTTAAAGCAAAACGGTTGGGAATGGACGTCCCTTCGAGCAACATGAGCAAAGAACAGGAACACATGGATGTTCGTTTGCTCATGCACCTCCAAAGATCGAGAAAGGGAGGAAAGGCTGGATAACCAAGGCAGGTTGGCACCTTCGTGCGACCTCATTTTAAGAGTGTTGGCCTGGTAGAGTCATCAGACCTCTGATGATTAGCTCATGATTGCTTCACTCTGTCCCAACTCTGCGAGGGATATTGGCACCACTCCCGCCCGAGCATCAAGAAAACCTGCAATTTAATCTTCCGATCAGCTTCTCAGAGAGCAATCAGCCTCGCGAACTTGATCGGTTGATAACGCAAGGAGCTGCACTTCGAAATCAACCGGCAGAACCAGCGTGGGGTGGCAACGTGCTTCAGCGGGACTTTTGGTTGTGACTTGTCCGCAAACCATCACACGGCTTTCAGTAGCTATGGATCGCACCTGGACAGAGGAGACCCCCAAAGACGCGGTGACTCGGCCGCTTGTGGTGGGCACGACGTGGCCACTCGATGATGCTCTCGACCTCTGCGGGACCTCGCCGCTTGTTGAAGCGACATGCGCGTTCCTGGACACCTTCACCTTCTCGATTGATGACTGGAGCGACTGCCACGCTGCGAGCGAGCTGTTGAGCGACGACACGAAGCCTGAGAGTTCAGCATCGAGCCCTCGAGTCACAGGAGAACATCGGAAACGTCCATCGGCACCACCAGACGCGCGCGATTCGAGCAAGTTAGCGCTGACGCACACAAAGAAGAAGAGAAACCTGTTCGCGTGGACTGAGAAGAAGCCTCGGAAGCGAGCGAGGACCGAGATTCTCAAGCTTTGCGGTGAAGTCGCCGAGCTGCAGATTCGCCTCGCGAACCTACAGGCTACCGCGTCATGCTGGCCACAGCATGAGGCAGAACCCTCGGCTGTTCAGTTCGACACCTCCTCACACACCTTGGAGTCCTTATCTTCCGCGACAAAGACCCTCAACGAGGCAGCTACAGAGTTGCAGAAGCTCCAACGCTCACAAGAACTCAACGGCCTCTTGAGATCGGCGCTGATAGAGAAGATCCAAGTGCGCGAGGCGTTTGAGGCACAACTCCAGCAACACACCATGTTTGAGGTACGTCCCTTTGCACCATCCGCCGCTCTCTGTGTTGCCTCTTCGCTGATTTCTCTTACCTCTTGGCGTTGCTGTATTCCATCCTTTTCTAGGCGTACAATTTCGAGTTGCTGAGCGAATTCTCATCAACAGCAGCGGGTTCCAAGGGCAAAGAATATCGCGATTCGCCACGGGGAGAACTCGACAGATTGCTCAGCGACCTGGAGAGACAGCGCCGCAACCGCATCACTGACCGAGCTCTCAAAGAGATCTGTCCACCACCAAGCACGACAACCAGAAGCAGCAGCACGTCAGCTCACACAAACTCAGATGCCGTGTACGGCCCGGCGATGAAGCAAGAAACCAAACGCTCTGAAGCATGGGACTTCCAAGTTCTTTGGTGAGATTCGTCGAAGACAGCGCACAACCCCATGACAACCACTCATTTCACCAACGAATTCGCGGTCTCTGGTACGTCCTATTTGGCACTGCACCTCGGCTTTTGTTTGCCCTCGAGCCACCCAGATATCCAGTAGTAGAGTGCAATCGAAGTCTACTTTGTTCCGGACAGGATAGCAACACAGTTAGATACTCTGAGAACTCTCCACCCAAGAGAACGACCAGCAGCGACTTGCTTCAGTACAACAACAACAATCGACCGCCGTTGCTGTACCAGCATCACAGGATTAACCAATACGTCGACGGAGTCAAGCGATGGAGGTCTCTACCTAGGCACAGCTTGGACGCTACTGTACAGAACGCGAGTACCAACCTGCGAGAGGTTCATGAAGAGCTCATGCTGACAACCAACCTTCCTGCTCAGGTCCGACCACCATCAGTTCAACCTACTAAATAGCATGTCCGACTAAATATGATCTAACACAGGCCCACTTCTGATTGGCCCATTTTTTACTATTGCAGCAACCTTCGCGCGACCTCGTCTTTGCTTTCGCCACCCTCTCTGATAGATTACTGCCACAGTCACTGATCAAAGCCGAAGGAAAAGAGAGAGACGAACGACGAGCATGAGCTTCTTGATGGGGGAGGACGACCCGCAGGCGACGCTGGAGGTCGCGCTCGCGCTCATCGACGCCTGCGACGACACCAGCAGTAACAGGTCCACGAGCGGCTCTACCACCAGCAGCAGCTACAGTGGCGATCAGCTCTTCAGCAGCAGCTACGACACGCACGAGAATGAATCGCCAGTCGGTCTCGACATGCTCAGGAGCAATGTTCTGTTGCCAACCCAGTCATCAATCCGGCCAAAGAAGCAGCAGCAAGGGTGTAGTCCTTCAGATGGTGCCGGTGGTGGTGGCGTGCAGCGCTCGAAGAGGGCGAAGAGCAATGCGAGCGCCGTCACGCGCCATCGCGAACGCAAGAAAGCCGAGACGCTGTTCCTGAGGAACGAGGTCGTGGAGCTCGAGGCCACACTCTCGCGACTGCAGAGCGCACGCTCAAAGGGCGGAAGCGCGTTCCAGTACCTACTCACACACGCAGCTTCAGCGAACGGGAATGGTAGTGAGGAGGACAGCAAGCACGCGGTGATCAAGCCCAAGCAGGTGTCGCTCTGGCTCGACATTGCGGCGATGCAGGCGCGCGAGCGGTACAAGTCGGAGAACCTCAACTCGAAGCTCAGGGACGCGGTGGAGAAACAGATGAAGACCGCCAAGGCGCTCGAGGGCATCCTGAACAAGAAGTCGGCGTTATACGTAAGAGTTTACGCTGCTGGTTGTTGATGTTTGGAGGGTTTGGATGATGATGACGCTCAACCCGCTGTGTGTGTGGCTGTCTCTCTGTTGGTGTCCTGTAGGGCCTGGACTTGCTGCTGGACGAGCAAAAGCAGCTCCTGTACAACGACTGCGTGATCACGCAGGGGAACATGGTGTTTGCGAACCTGCGCACGGCGCTGCAGCAGATGTACTTTGCCGCCGACGCGCTCTTTGACGCGCAGAGCTGGGCGGCGTCGTGCGGCGCTGTCGACTCGGTGTCATCGTCAACACAGGTGAAAGAAGATCCACACACAGGCTCGTACGTGGAGGTGCGCACGAGCACACCGCTCGGATGCGCGTTCCAGACAGCGGGGGATATGATGTGGGAACGCATTTCGCATCAGAAAGCAGATCCGAAGAACACGAGGTACTGCATGGAGAAGCAGCATCTGAGTCCGTCAAGTTTCCAAAAGAACTACACAATGGTGATCGATGGACCCGAGGGCGAGCCGCTGGAGCTGCGGGGCGTGTCCTACGTCGAGAAGTTTGACGAAGCGACTCGCGCGCTGAGCATGTGGCACACGCAGCTGCTGTCTCCGAACGACGGGCCGCGGTTCATTGAGAAAGGTTGGGTGGTCTCGGCGTCCAGCCAGTCAACTATGAATCCCCAACAGCAGCAAAGTTGCGTTTTCCGAACAGTGTACCAGGTTTCCTGCGACTCGAGGGGCGACCTCCGAAACGCGAACGACCCGCGCACGAGCAGCCTGATCGAGTGCGTTTTGCGGACGCTGAGCAGCAGGACGCGCGGCATGCAGCAGCAGATGCAGAACGCGATGTCGGACGAGTTTGCGCCGCTGCCGATCTTCCAGACACCACCTCCCGCTCTTCGAATGCTGGCGTGAGGAAGTTTCAGAAAAGAAAATGTATGTAAATGGTGCATGGTGATGCCATTGTTGAGCACAAGAGAGCCCAGGGATGGGAACAAACCCGAGTCTGGCGATACCAAGTGGTGAAACATGTGAAGTAGGTGAGGTGAATGCATACAGGATGTAAGGATGCAGGCCGACCTTGCTGTGTGGGACCTGGTTGGTTGCTATTGTCATTGAATGCAGTTGAGGTGCTTGCTGATGAACTTTTTACCAACAACGAACCAGGTTCGTTGAGTCGTTCAGGAGGTCGCAAGCCAATTGACCAGGAGGGCTGGATTGGCTGTGGCTGCGAGCGCTTGCAGGACGCCAGAGCCGCGAGGCTGCGCACCACCCCCTCGATCCACTGCAGCTCCTTCTCGCTGGGAGCGCGCAGCGGCCACCATAGACCTTCTGGTCTAGGCGCTCCGATAGTTAAATGAAGACAAGTGTCGTCCACTCGAATTGTTTGCGTCACTTTTCAGAGTGATGGTCAGCATGACGTCATCCGCGTGCGTAAACATATCGGTTTCAAGAGGGTGGACTCGCTCTCGGGTGGACCACACGAGACAGAAAGTGTTGGTCATCCTGCGGAGCTCTTGACTGCTGTCAAGAGCAGCGCAAAATGAGACTCCGACCAGATGCCTGACGGCAGCCACATGGCCGCGTCCTCTGTGCTGCTGCCGCTGTCTGGAGACTGGGAGCGCAATCGAGCTCTTGCCCTCTCTATTCACAATGGACACCCCCACCAGCCAGTTCGGCAATTTTGCGCTGTGCAAAAACAGTCGTCCAAAAAAGTGCGGTAATCACGCCTCCGATCGCGTCATCGACGTGAATGAGCCAAAAATAGTTTTTTGGCGACTTTGAAAAGTGTACTTGGATTTAGTATGGAAAGCGCTCCTTCCATAAAAAAATATGGAAGGAGCAATTTCCATACTGAATCCAAGTACACTTTTCAAAGTAGCCATCTCGGACATTTTAACAAAAAAAACATGTTTACGAATGCGTCGCAATCACAACGACGTGATTGCGCCACTCGCAGGTGCTTTCAAAGCGCTCGGAGGTCTCAGATTGGCCCGCTCGGTCGAGTGGTCGGTGCTCTGGCCAGTGATGATGAGAGAGGTCCGGCGAACGTATTCCTCCGCTTTCTTATTTCTGGCAGTTGACGTCCTCGTGAAGCTCGCAAGCAAGCGAGAAGCTCTCTGTGCTGTGCTCGGATGCGCTCGGGCGTGACTAGCGGTCCCCAGTATCCCTCTGGAGACGTCGACAGAAGGTAGCTCGCGGGATGAAGCCGACTTCGCTCACGGACGGCGCGCCGTGCGGCGACTACACGTCGTCGCTGGACGAGGCATTCTCGTTCGTGAACGCGTTCAACTTCCAGTCCGCCGTCGCGACCACGCAGTTCCCAGTCCAGGCAGAGCACGAGATGAACACAGCGACGGCGACAGCGAACATGATGCAGGACCAGAACCACGAGCAGACAGGCACCACTCACTCCAGGAAGCAGCTCCCGGCATGCAGACAGCAGCACCACCAGCAGGCACGAGCGAGCTCACACAGCGCAAAGGCGAACTGTGTACGACAACAGCGACGGGTGCGGAACGCAGCCGAGCTCAGCAGCAGACAACACCAGAACCAAGTACAGAGCGATGAGGACCATTGCTTGACCGACGAGCCCACAGATGACAAGTGCTCCGGCATGCACACCACACACAGCGACGCAGCGAGCTGGCTCCAACAGGCAGCGCTCCAGTACGAGGAGCTCCAGAGATCCGAGCAGAACAGTAAAATGAGATCCAAACTGTCCTGTCAGATGGAGCTGCAGAAGTGCCTTGAAACAGAGCTGCGCGAGGCGACAGAGCTCCAGGTAAGTGACAGGTGTACCCCACAGATACACTATTCCATGTAGAGCGCTTTGTGTACTAACTAGACTGTGCGTGTGATCTGTGTTTGCAGACTGGCTGCCGTTTCCTGACGACTCAGAGGCGGTCACCGCCGATCAAACTCGAGCCCCGCGTCACACAAGGATCTCCATGGATCCGCACCGAGCAGCTTCACAAGAGCATGTGCTCCCTGTACCGCGACACGGACTCCATCCTCCGCCAGATCGCGTCCTGTTCCGACCTGACGAGCATCTTCTCGAGCAGCCAGTCCAAGCGTTGTCCCGTGCGCGGCCCGATCTTTGAGCTCAAGACCAGCGCTCCCGTGTCGTGTTGCATCAAGTCCCTTGGAGACGTACTCTGGAGGACCCTGGGAGGTTGTGAGCAGGAGCGACGAAAAGTCCAGGTGGAAGAAGAAAAGGAGGAGGAAGAAGAAGAATGCCCAGACGTGAAGATGGAAGAAGAGGACTCAGCTTCACCAGGTACTCCAGACCAGAAAGGAGCATTGCAGGAAGACTCCTGCGAGAAGTGGTGCACTCAGAACCTGCCCACGCAGTACGGCGAGGTCCAGGTCCACGGCGCCAGCGTGGTGCGCAAGTTTGAAAACAACGGCGATGTCGACGTGAAAGTAAGAGTCAAAGCTGAGAACGATAGTCCGCTGCGGATCGTGTTCACATTTGCGTCGTCCGTCGCAGCGTCAGACAGCAGAGACCTCGTGTTCCGCGAGACCGGCTGGTTCGTGCTCACGCAGTTGGAATCATCGTCATCGTCGCTGTTTCAGACTTTCTATCGGCTTCAGATCCAGAACGCACCCACCCACCCGAGCGTCAAGAGCGAGCACCCGAGGGGAGCGGCGGACTCTGACGACGCGTACCTCCAGGAGCTCGTGATGAACGCGCTGAGCAACCGGACGCGCAAGCACCACCAGCACATCCAGGACAAGCTGCTCGCCCACTCGGAGGAAAGTGTTGCGAGCTCAGTATATTTCGGGAAAGACTTTGTCCCATTCGATAGCGGCGTCTTCCACGGCGCACCATGTTAATAGATAAACAGTTTTTGAAGAGAAGTAGGGAGTAGAGTAGGTATAGTGAAGTACAATAGATTATGGACCAAAGAAGCGACCGAGCGGGTAGTACTATGTATTAGGAACTTGTAAACGATAACATGGAACAAGAGGAATTCCAGACGCTGCCTGATGATTGTTTAGGTTGCAAAAACCAAACGATGCTGAGCCACACGTTCCAAAGTACATTACTGTACTGCATGAAATTATTAAACCTTGGGCTCCTTCAATCTGAGAGATGGGCGACTGGAAAGCGAAGCGAACTTTGATATTTTCCGCTCGAAACCTTCGGTGCTGTTCACTATACGACAGAGATTTCTGTGAGATCGCGTGAGTTTCCTAGTCGAGGACGATCCGATGGCCACGCTCGAGGTCGCGCTCGCGTTCATCGACGCGTGCGACGATGGCGAAGACTCGGCTGTCAATGCGATGGAGACTTGGCGAGCTCTGCGTCGCCGTCGACACATTTGACTGGGTTGAGCATTGAAGTACGCATCTCCACAGCGGTGCAGTGCTCGCTTCAAGAGGCGGGAAGGGCAATGTGGCAGCACACATACCATCAGCAGACGATCGTGCATCCTGGGAAGTACTCGATGGAGGTAAGCGAGATGAACACTCTGTCCGAATCTTGTTCAAGCCTTGATCTCACCCGTAGTGGGGTTGGTTGGTTGACTTACAGAGTCGAGACCTCGCGAGCGCGAGCTTCCAGAAGAGCTACACTGTTGTTCTGGATTGCGGTCCGACAATGATTCCGTGGAGCTTCAAGGTGCAGCGTACACCCACAAGTTTGACGAGCCAGATCGCTTCTTGTACCTCTGGACGTCTTCGATAGCGACAACAGACAATGAACCACTGAAATTCGTTGAGAAAGGCTGGCTCGTCGCATCAGCGCTTCTGAGGTCTACCACAGCGGATGCTGAACCCTCTCTATCTACCGATGTGAAGACTTGCTACCAGGTTTGTTGTGTTCCTTCTGAAGCCGCTGCTACTCCTGATCCTCAAAGGAGAAAAATCGTCGAGCTCGTGCTCAAGACCCTGAGTCGAAGAACGCGAGAGTACCACCAACGCATGCAAGGTGTTCTCTTTGACGAGTACTCCATCTTGATCTGACAGCATCATCGAGTTCATAAAGAGTGACAATAATGTCGCCTCTGCGATTGTAATAGTCATGCTGTTTGAATACTAAATTGCCAAACTAATAGACCGAGGGTTCAATAACATGTGGTCAACGTCCGCGGTGTTGACTTTGCTACTTTGCGGTCTCATCAAAGTCGGTCGCTGAAACCAAGTTCGCCCACTCCTGGAGGTCCTTTTGGTCTCTCTCCAGCACACCAGAGATGAACTGGAACGTGTCACTCCCAACGGCGAGTCGCACTGGGAGGTTTGGTTGTCCAACAAAATCTCCCGACTTGGTGAGAGCGTCCACGATCACCCTCGCAGCCTTCGCTGGGTCACCACCGTGTTGCTGCCCGCCGCCGAGAGTCTTCTTCATGAACTCCACTGCCGGACCCGACTCTGGGATCGTCTTCTTCGCCATGATACTGTTCGCGTCGAGTGAGGTGCGGAACAAACCCAAGTCGATGCACGTGACCTCGATCCCCAAGTGCGTGACTTCCCCACGCAGCGCCTCGGAGAGTCCTACGACGGCGAACTTGGTGGCGCTGTACACGCCCAATCCAGGATAGCTCTGCCGTCCAGCAAGCGAGCCGAGGTTCGCGATCACGCCCGACTGCTGCGCGCGCATGAACGGCAGCACCACGCGCAACACTTTGAAGATGCCGAACACGTTCGTGTTGAAGTTGTCAAAGATCTCCTCCGCACTGGTAAACAAATAGCATGCATAAGCAACAACAACCTATGTATCACGCGTTTTCCAGTCACCTGCCAAAGTAGTTCGCTCGGTACGAGCACAGCGATCACACGTACCTGCACTCATCGGTGCCGCCCACGACCCCGTACCCAGCGTTGTTGACGAGGATATCGACTCGTCCATAAATTCCAATCGCGTCCGTGATGCTCTTTCCCACAACTTCGTCCGACGAGGTGACATCGAGCACGACGGTCAGCGCGCCGCGCTGCTTGAGGTCGTCGATCTTGGCGGCGTTTCGAGCAGTGGCGATGACGTGGTCGCCCCGCGCCAGCGCAGCGATCGCGAGCTCTCGACCGAGACCCGACGAGCAGCCGGTGATGAGCCAGACCTTTGGTGAGGTAGAAGGAGTTGGGGCTGCTGGAGTTACGGTCATTGTCGGTTGGATTGGGTTGGCCCGCTTGGGTTCGAATTGAAAAATGCGACTTGCAGGCCTTTGCTCTGTCGGGCGATAGCTGCCAAACTGATTCTGTGTCTTTGCAATACGTTAACGACGTGTCCGGACACGTTGTTCGAGTCTTTTCAGACCTTGTTGCTTCTACTTTGAAGCAAACTTGATCGGCAAATTTGGCATCATCACGACTTGAAACCCTAATAGTAGTAGTATTCGCGATGATGGACACACATTTTCTAGTCACCAACGAAAGCGTTTGAAGCGAACTAAATGTAGTAAGAAGGCTTAATACAACTGATAAGTGCTTGTATGTACTGCTATTTTATGTAGTATTACATGAGTAAATACTACTCATTTTCCTTCTTTCACCATATTATATCAATAGCATGTGCTGTAATTGTGGACCCCAGACCAGATTTGAGCGCCACCACTTCCGAGTTCGCTCACCCACCACAACCTTCATTCAGCCTCTGTTTTGGTCCCCACTTGGAATTCGGCATATTCGCGCCAAGCGACTACCGAAATCCCTTTTGGGCGGGCAGTCAACATGATGCGTGGATGTGCTCTAACGGAGAGACTCGCCCTCGGATCCTCACGAGAAGAACAATGGGTTGAACAAAAAGGCCAGAAGGGTGGCAATGCCAACTACTGCTCTCATTTCTAAATTTGCGCCTGCAAGTGTACTCTCTACCTTCGCTACCTCCAACGGCACCCCCACGTTCACAAACCATCTTGTCCAGCATGACACCGCCAGCCAACACCAGTTTCCTGCTCGCGAGCGTCGCCGTCCTGTGTCGAGAGCGGGACGCGCTTGCTGAGCTTCCCCACGTGGCCGCTGCGATCAGCGAGTACGCCGACGCGTCGTTGGACTACGAGCTCTGGCAAGCGGCCACAACGGGCAACCTCACGCTGCTTCAGCGCGTGCACGCGATGTGTAGTCCGAAGAGTCTCCACAGCAAGAACGCCGTGGAGTTCGCGATTGAAGCCGCGACGTTGAATGGCCACTTGCGTGTCGTGCAATGGCTCCACCACACGTTCCCCGAGCGCAAGAATCGGACGTGGGCGATTGACATCGCAGCGGAGCACGGCCATCTCGCGATCACCCAGTGGCTGCACGCGAGCAAGAGCACGCTCGACCGCGCGTCGATAGCGGCGATGGACGAACCCGCGAAGAACGGACATCTTAGCATTGTCGAATGGCTACACGCGAACCGCACTGAAGGCTGCACGACGCGCGCAATGGACTGTGCAGCGCGCCAGGGCCACCTCGAGGTCGTTCAGTGGCTGCACGCGAGCCGCGATGAAGGATGCACGACCCAGGCGATGGACTGGGCCGCTACAGCCGGTCACTTGCCCGTTGTGCGGTGACTGCACGAGCACCGCCGCGAGGGCTGCTCGACCATGGCGATCGACAATGCCGCGGCTAACGGTCATTTGAGGGTCGTTGTGTGGCTGCACCGGCGCCTCGAACTCAAGTGGACGGGCAATGCTGACCGCCTCGCCGCAGCACGTGGTCACAACCACGTCCTGGAGTGGCTCCACAGTAATGCGATGGATCCAGAGATCCTCACTGGCAAGACGCACACGCGAGCTTCGTAGCGAGCAGGTCAGACTGTTAAGCGCGTTGATAGGTTAGTTGGTTGGTGATAGCACAAAAGAGTGTTGGTCCATGCAGAGTGATCAGCTTGATTACTCTTCACTGACCGTCACTCTCTTGGAGTGCTTCCAATCTCCACCCTTGTCGTGTCACTTCGCGCTTTCGCAGTAGCGAGTGAGACTTTAGAACCGAGTATGAGCTTCTTGGAGCTGGAGGACGACCCGCAGGCGACGCTGGAGCTCGCGCTCGCGTTCATCGACGCCTGCGAAGACGCCGACGGCACGAACCACAGTAGCAGTCATAGCAGCAATAGCACCAGCAGTGGCGACGAGCACTGGAGCGCAGAGGACGACGTCGGCGTCACGACGGACAAGCACCATCATCAGTTCCAGCAGTCACCGCTACCACCGACGAGCCTCGCTGTATTCATTCGAGACAGCTCGCTGATCGGCTATGCATCCCCGCAACAGCAGCAGCAGCCTATTCAGAGCAATGCTGCCTCAGCAGTGGAGGATCAACCAGGGGAGACGACGACGAAACGTCGCCGTGCTCACTCGGTCAAGAGGCACCGCGAGAGCAGGAAGCTCGAGGTGCTGGCTCTCCGCGGGCAAGCAGCGCAGTTGGAAGCGAGGCTCGCGCACTTACTGCGCAGTCGTGGCTCCGGAGCACGCAGCATGGCGCGGTGGCAGTTGATGCGAGGAGCCACGCATCGCCAGACAGGTAGGCTTGCGATGGGTGGTGCTGCGAAGAAGAGTACAAGCAACAGTGTGCAAGTTCTGCAGCAGCAGCAGTTGGCAACATCGCTCCAAGTACCGACGTGGCTTGAGATTGCTGTTTCACGAGGCAACGAGAGGCTCCAGTCCGAAACACTCAACTTGAAGCTGAAAGACGCGCTGCGACGGCAGATTCTAGCCACGAAGGCGCTTGAAGGAGTACTGAGCAAGAAGAAAACCGAGGTGTGCGCATCATTGCTTTGTTTATTTGGCTTTTCTTGCTGTTGAGGCGCACTGAAGACTCATTCTTCTTGCCTACTTGGTTTTCTGTATCAATGCGTGACAGGGTTTGGCGCTGCTATTGGGCAACCAAAAGGATCAAGTGCGATGTCGGGATGCGAAAGATGATGACAAGAGGTTGATGACAATGGCTTCACTACCGACAGCAGATGGCCATTCGCTCTTGGCCCGACTGCAAGAGGATCTGAAACAAATGTACCTCGTGGCCGACTCAATGGTAATCCACCACGGTCCAAACGAGGAAGAGCTGTCCTCGTCCTCGTCATCCTCGTGCTCGCTGCACGTGAATCAAGTCGACTCGAGAATGCATACCGAAGTGCGCTCCACCACATTCGTGGGCTGCTCGTTCCACGAAGCCGGGCTAGCGATGTGGCAGGGCTCATATCCGCACCAGACCTCTTCGCAGACTGGGCGAAGTGTCGTGCTGGTAAGTTTGGTTTTTGGCCATAATTGATACATAGGTACACGCGCCTGGAGACTAATCGTGAACAAATGTGTGCTGCTCCTTTGTGTGTGTATTTGATGGACTTGACAGAAACAAGTGCTCACGAAATCGAGCTTCCAGAAGGACTTCCGCTTCGTCGTGGACGGCTCCTTTGGCCAGCAGGAAGCGTCTGTCCACGGCACAGCGTACGGGCACAAGTTTGCCGAGGACAGTCGCTTCGTGTTCATGTGGACTGCAGTGACCACGCTGTCGGGAGACAATGGACCAGAGTTTGTCGAGAAAGGCTGGGTCGTGGCATCGCCGTGTCTTTCGGAGCAATATGCACGACCAAGCGACGGAGAACCACGCCCGTCGTCGATAGTCCGGACGTGCTACCAGGCGTTTTCCTGTCACGAGGCTACTCCAAGTGCAGAAGACATCTCTTCTTCTGACACTTGTCATGCGAAGGACCCAGCGACTCGGCAGAGAATGGCGCTCGTGATCAAGTGGCTGAGCAGGAAAACGCGAAACTACAACCAGCGGATGCAAGAAATGTTTCTCGACAAGTACTGAGGCGAGTCGCCACTTTCCTCTTTCTCAGGAGCATGGGCAAATCGAAGTTCATTCAATGCCGAGGAGCAAACAGGATCGTTGAGAGGGGTGATGCCCAACAATGCCAGACAGTGTTACCCTTCGGTAAATGCGCATTCAAATCATAAGTATCCGCACTGTACACTTATCTTCGGTTCCAGTGTCGTGCATCCGAGTGCAAGGGCCGATAGTAGTAGACTAATGAAGTACGAAGCAAAAGCCAAGTTGAGGTGAATTATATTCATGGTACTGCCCCCTCCCTACTACTATTGTTCACACCATGAGGTTTAACTTTTTGCTATTATCAAAACGATGCTAAAAGTAGGGTTGTTGCTCAAGTCTCCACATCATTCTGCGAGCCCAAGTTGTCCCAAAGCTTATTTGCCGACGTCGTCGTGGTCGGTTCCCGACACCAACTCCGCCCACTCCTGGAGATCCTTCTGGTCTCTCTCCAGGACACCCGAGACGAACGGGACCGTGCCGTTTCCGATAGCGAGACGCACTGGGAGGGTGCGGCTCTCGAAGCGACCCGACTTGGTCAGAACGTCGACGAGAACCTTCGCTCCCTTGACCGGATCGCCAGGCTGCTTGCCGCCGCTGGCCGTCAGGCGCTTCTTCGTCATCTCCACCACCGGTCCCGACTCGGCGATCGTCTTCTT
>JAADVK010000964.1:0-13802 GCA_023334975.1 Globisporangium sylvaticum | reverse complement strand
CTCTTGAGGATCCAAACCAGACCACTTTCAAAAGTTGCCGCCATTTCTCTTGACGACTGCAGCAATGGCAGCCAAGATGCATGCGGAGCGAGTGGCGTCCTCGCTGCGTGCTGCCAGCTGCCAGCTCCAGCGACAACTCAACCCTTTGATACGCGTCAGTGTCGCATTCATCGCCACCTGCACAACCTCCGGTACATCTCTGCTGGACCAGCACCCGTGGCTGCACTCCGTTCGCAATGCAGTGTGCCATTTTTGCGATTTTCTCATCGGCTCCACGTTCGAAGACGAGCGCGTCGCGTTCTCCAAGCCGGTGCTCGCCAAGAACGACTCGTATCGCGACCGCCTGTTGGTGCCCGAGATCGCGGACCTCGTGGACCTGAGCGACGCGCTGCGGCTCTCGATCCCGCAGCGGAAAGCGCTCTTCCAGTGCTTCCTGCACCTCGACTTCATGCGGCGCGCGGGCGTGACGCGCACAGAGCTGCTGCGCTACTGCGACCTGAGAGTGGCGTCGCCCACGTGCTTCCTGTTGCCCGAGTCCTACGATGGCGCGACGCACCGCAGCGGCATGACCCAGCGCTGGGACATCCTCCAGTGGGTCGCGGTCTGCTTCTCAGCGTGCACGTTAGAGCTCGATATGGTACGTACGATACATACAGAGATAGTTCGGTCCCCATGCACTTATTAGCTTGTGAATGTATGTGTGCAGCTGATACAGATGTCGATTGCTGAGGCGTGTCGGTCGAGAATGCCCGAAGACTCTCCTTCTGAGCCATTCGTAGACACGCATGATGACGACCTGCTGGAAGGTCAGCAGTCACAGCGATCCTCTGGGAATCAAAACGTGGAAACGAAGTCGAAGGTCGCAGTGGAGCTGGGCATCTGCGACCAGATCTCGAGGTGCTTTGAGTTCTTTCTCGGCGTGCTGAACCCGCACGAGTTTCAGCTGCAGACACTTCTGCACGAGTTCTACAGGGGGATGGAGGGACAACTCGTCGTGGCCAACAACCAACGACAGTATTGGATTTTCGAAGTGTACATGGGGTCTCGAGCATTGTCGACGTCGTCAAACTGTTCCCAGGTGAAATGGCGCTTGTGTATTGCTCCATCCACTACCGCAGAGAACTTCGCCTGCAGCTGTTGTGAACGTTCGTACTGACGAATTTGTGTGCGAACTTGGGTATCCTCCACTGAAGAGCAGTGCTTGTGTTTCCGTGCGTGTGGGTGCAAAAAGTACTGCAGCGTCGCATCCTTGGTCCAAGCGCATGGCTGGTTTTGCGAAAGCGGCGTCGCGAGTTGCAGGCTGTGGGGATGAACGAGACCTTCCTGTCATTCACTGACATCATCACAGCAGCTCAAGTGCACGTGCATCGCAAGCGAAGCCAGCGCCACGAACTCCAGCAACAGCAGAGCAAAGAACGCAGAAGCAGCGTATCAAAAGTCTTGTCACGCGTCCGCCAATATGCCAGTCGCAGCAAGGAGACAGAAGAGCGAGAAGTATTATCACATCTCGTGAAAGTGTCGACAAATTCCGAGTCCCGGTTGTCGACACCAAGAACGATCCTCCCTTCCATGTGAGTCACGCACGCTCCAGCGAATGTTTGGTTCCTAGCAATCGTGTGAACGCTCATTCTACTTTCATCTGCTCTCTGTTTGCTTCGTAGTGGTGTGAATACAGTCGTCGATGGCTCAATCCTCAAGGTTTGCGAAAGAAGCCCCTGATTTGCACGATCTGAGTAGTTTCTCAAACGCGGACGAAGCATGGAAGGTGACGGCAAACCACGCCCTGGCCTCTGTGTGCGATGGTATGATGCTTTCTGAGCAATCGCAGAATGAGAGTATTGGTAAATCAGCTACGGAGAATGCGCGGCAGCTCTTCCATTCAGTCACAAGTGAGGTTTTCGATGGGAAACTTGCTCCAGAAAAGTGCGAAGCGGTGCAAAAGAAGCTGGTGAGCGTCTACGGATACCAGTTCACCAAGTTTCTCTTTGAGAAGAGCAGTTTGCAGCAAGTGAGCGGCGCCTCCAAGTCGAGCTCGGAGGAAAAGCGAGCGCAGCAGCGATACGCGAAAGCCTGGGAGAGCCTGAAGATCCCCGACGACAAGCCCAGCTACTGGAAAGAGGTTGGCTGTCTACGTCATGTGGTCAGCTGTGCTCTAGTCCACTGATTTTTGTTGCCTACGCCTTGTGTCTGACTGTAGCTTTTCGATTCGGCGAGCAAGCGCGCTTTCTACTACAATCTCCGCACGGGCGAGTCGCGATGGGAGAAACCCGCGAACTTTGTCGGCAACAAGAAATCAAAGAGGAAGAAGAAGACCAAAGTGAAAGCGACGTGATCGCAATGTGTCAACAATGGAGAGCATCAAGAACGAATGGTTCATTGATTCAACGGCGGCTTGACTGGAAATTGCGATATTCTATCGAGACAGCGTCATCTCATACCCTGCCAGCAAAATTGAGCCCGACTCGAGCAGGGTCTCGTAAATAGGGCTGATGGGCGAGTCCACTGCCGCCGCGCTCACGCGTTGCGCGTACGCATCCAGGCACTTGACGATCTCTTTCCACGCCTCTTTCTCCGCGTGGAGCGCCGTTCTGCGGTCTTTCAGGCACGGGTACCCGAGCGGCAGCGACGAGATCGACAGCAGATCGGACGATTCCGCAGATGGGGACGTGCGGCCTTCGAAACCAGCGCTCTTGTCGAGCCAGTCGATGTACTTGGCCGCAGTCCAGCGCTTCATTTGATGCGGCAGCTGCATCTCGACCGGCGCGCGCGAGATCAGGTGGTGCCACACGTTCGACGGTCGGATCTTGTCGATCGTGCTGTCGCGGAGAACGCTGTTGCTCTCCAGAAACATCATGTGGCGAAACGCGCGGAGCTCTTCGTACGGCGCTCCGAGCGTCTTGAGCGAGAGGATGTGCTCCAGGCGGAGCTCCAGCTGTGCCATGTCGTTCGCGAGTCGCAGTTTGCCGTTCTCCTCGAGTGGTCGCAGCAGCGAGGCGTGACGAATGAAGACCGAGATCAAGCGCGAAACAAAGTCGCTGACACAAATGCCCGCGAACCGTGCATTTGGCAGACGCTTGATGTGCTCTTCGAGGATCACGTGGAACGCGTTGTTGAACTCCGTCATGTACTTGGATCCGTTCCTCTGCGCAGACGTACCGCCAGAACGATCCGCAAATGACTCGTCGTGCATTTTCGCGAAAATACCTTCGAGAAGCATACACAGCCCTTGCAAATAGTACCCAAGCAGCGAATACTCGATGCCCTGGATCAGCTCGCGACACGGGTTGATCTCTTTCGTGCACAGTGCTTCCAGCTCCTTTGCTGAGACGGATCCCACCTCCGAGATCGAAGATGCTGCGTGGTGCTGGCTACTCGACTTGGCAGCTGCCGTCACTCGCGTCACGACTTCGTCCAGCGCCTCTTCCAGCTGATGCAACACATTCAAAAGACTCACGTTGTGAGCTTGCGCGGGGGTTCTGCCGAACGCTGTGGTTGTCGTCGTCGCTGTTTTGCCGGTGTTCATGATTCGCTTCACGTTCGCGCAGAACAAGTTGACTGCTTTTCGTATCTGCTGCAGCGCGCCGTCAATCAGCACTGGGTCTTGACCGGCTTGGTCCACCTCAGAGAAAATCGTTCGCGCGAGCGTTTGCATGTCGCTTCGTCCCGGTGGCGACGTGTGGAAGTTTGAGCTCTGCGGAAACATGAGCTGGATCGGGTTCGACATGCGGCGATACGCGCGATCGCTGAAAGCGTCGAAGAGTGGCGCCATGGAGTCCAGCAGCTGGTTCCGCTCAGAAAGAGATCCTGCGATCCCCTGTAGCGCATCTTTGTGGGTGTTGGTCCCTTGCCCTTGAGCCGTGTCCGAGAGTAGCTCCGAGTCCGTCTTGTGGTGCGTCGCCGCGTACAACTCGCTCAACACGCGGTTCGCTTCTTCGCGCATGCGCGGATACGACGCGATGAGCACGATCTTGACCGAAGTGCGGTAGCCGAGCGTCGACGAGAAGAGTTCGCGCACAATCGCGCAGCTCACTTCCCAGAAAATAGCAAACAGCGTTGGCTCGTCTTTCTCAATCACCAGGTCGAGGTAGTTTTTGCCAGAGCTCGGGTCCAGCATCTTCACCAACACGCGCTGCAAGTTCCACACCTGGAGCGCGTGCGCGCGAATCGCTTCAAACACGTCTTGAATGGCTTTCCACACGTCTGCCTTTTGCGCAGCTGCTTCTTGTCCACTACCTCCACCACCACCGTTTTGGTTTGGGTACGCATTGTTGCTGTTGTTGTTGTGGTTCACGAGCATCTCTTCCGCGATCGCAGCTCCGCACTTGCGCTCCACGTCCTGGATCACATCGTTTACTGTGGTCTGCACGCTCTCCGTGAGGTTGCCCAGGTAGAACAGGATTTGCAGCGCATCGCCGACGTCGGCCTGGCTCAGTTTCTGCATTCCCGAGCGCAAGTTGGCGCGCACGTCGCGACGGATGTTGGCTCCGATCCTCCTGATGTTCGGGAGGCTCATTCGCACGATTGTGAGGTCTTCGAATTGCGAATCTACGACGAGGGATTCGATTTCGCGAATCGCGAGTGCCAACGTCACCATCTCAGTCGTGACCTCGCTGCTGCTCTGTGCATTGCCGCCCATGTGATCGGTACTCACCGCGCGACCGCGAGCAGTGCTCGGACCCGTGACGACGCTCAGCGTTGACCCCATCACTCGCTCGGAGAGCTGGTTGTACCGCAGCATGCGCCGCAGGATCTCGCCACATTTGTCGACGTTGCGGTGCTTCTGGATGCTGACCTGCAGCTTCTGGTGCTGCGCCTTCACGAGCGCCTCGAGGTCGTACACTGCATGCTTGAGGTGGAACACCGAGGACTGCACAGAGGTCACGTGGCTCTGCAGGTCGTCCACCGAGCCGACCTGGTCCAGCAGCGCGCTGTGGTTGTCGCCGATGTGGTCTGTGATCACGCGGTCGATCTTCCGCACCGCGTCGTCCATGCGCTGGATGAACCGCTCCGAGTGGCTGGACTCGTGGCCGTTGAGATCGAATCCATTCGTGCCAGTTGCATTGCCGTGCTGCTTGCCGCCGACAGAGGACGCGTCGCGGCCGACGATCTCGCTCGCGATCGCGCTCACGTTGCAGTCCGGCGCGAAGAACACCCCCAGCTGAGCTGCACAGACAGGGTCGAACGCGCATATTGGTGAGCACACGCACACATACACACACTAGGCAAAGGGATAACAGTCGACGCGCGCGTACGCACCGTCATGCTGGAGCTCCTTCACGACCGCCTCCATGCTGCCAGCCTTTCTCGACTCTCTTTCAATTGGGGGCAAGCCACGTTCGCGATCCCAATTGCGTCCGTATATTTGTGACGGAAACAGTACTACTGGCTTTCAAACTACCGACAAAACCGGTTGTGATATCGGTATCGTCCAATTGCTGTTGTTGCCTGTACCGGTATTTCGTTTGCGATGGAGAAGGGAGAGGTGCACTTTTCACTTCACTTTCACGCACAAAAGCGCAGTTGCCGTTTTGTTGTCAAAGGAAAGCGCGCACAGAGACCGAGAAGACGAAGCCATTAAGCAAGCGCTCTCTGTCTCTCCCCTCTTTCCCCCATCGCCTGGCATCATCACCACCACCACACCCGCATCTTCATCATCGCCTCCTTGTTCTTCCGGCTGCGCAAAGAGAGAGAGAGAGAGAGAGAGAGAGCGTGCGTGTGCGTGGGTGTCGTTGCGGTTGTTGAGGAAATAAATCAGGGCGACGGCATCTTCAAGCAACGAACGATCTTAGCGTCCAGGTCCAGATCCACGGCCACCCGCATTCAACCCACATCCAGAAAAGCTCGATAGAGGAGACAAGCAAACATGGTGGTCGACGGCGAGCTGGTCGCTGGCGCCAAGTGCTACGTGCCCGACGACAACTTTGTGTGGCTGCCTGCGCAGATCATCCGCGAGGAGAAGAGCAGCGACCCGGACAAGCCCGAGAAGAAGGTCGTGCTGCGCGTGTTCCCTGCGGACGCCCCCATCGGCGCGGATGCGACGGCCCCTGCTGTCGCGATGGAAGAGCGCGTGATGGATTTCAACGACCCGCAGGTGAAGAAACTCATGAAGAGCCTGCAGCTCGAGTCGCTGCCGTACCAGAATGAGAACCTCGGCGAGTTTGGCATTGACGACATGATCGCGTTGAACTACCTGCACGAAGCCGCGATTCTGTACAACGTCAAGAAGCGCTTCCTCAAGCGACTGCCGTACACGTACACGGGTGAGATCTGTATCGCTGTGAACCCGTACCAGTGGCTTCCAGAGCTGTACGCGGAAGACATCCACGCCCAGTACCTCACAAAGAGCCGAGACGAGCTGCCGCCGCACGTGTATGCGACGTCCGTTGCATCATACAACGACATGAGGCGCAATGCGATGAACCAGTCGATTTTGGTGAGTGGCGAATCCGGCGCGGGGAAAACCGAGACGACGAAGATCCTGATGAACCACTTGGCGTCGATTGCCGGCGGGCTCAATGACACGACGATCAAGAAGATTATTGAAGTGAACCCGCTGCTCGAGTCGTTTGGTAATGCGAAGACAGTGCGCAATGACAACAGTTCGCGATTCGGAAAGTTCACGCAACTGCAATTCGACAACCACGGGATCCTCGTTGGTGCGAAGTGCAGGACGTACTTGCTCGAGAAGACGCGCGTGATCCATCACGAGTTCCCCGAGCGCAATTATCACATCTTTTACCAGATCCTCGAGTCGTCAAGCGCACCGCACTGGTTCCTCGATAACAGCAGGACGTATAGGTACACTGGCGACAATACTCCAATCAAGATTGAAGGTGTGTCAGATGCAACGCACTTTGAACGAACGAAGACTGCGCTCGGACTGATTGGACTCAACAGCGACGAGCAGGAAGTACTTTTCGGAGTACTTGCAGGTATTTTACACCTGGGAGAAGTGCAATTCCACGTGAAGAACGGCAACGATGATGAGTCCGTGATTGCTCCAAACGACGCAGGAACTGCGGCGGCGACGAAGCTGCTTGGAGTGTCCGTGGACGAGCTGGAAACCGCATTGTGCTCGCGAAAGATTGCGGTTTCTGGTGAAATTCTCACCAAATTCCTCCGCAAGGAGCATGCTGAAGAGTGCCGTGATGCGTTGGCGAAGGCTATCTACTCGAACATTTTCGACTGGCTCGTGTCGATCATCAACATTTCGCTCGAGAACGACAAGCAGATGCGCAACCAAGTTGGAATTCTCGACATTTTCGGGTTCGAGCACTTCAAGCACAACTCGTTTGAGCAGTTTTGCATCAACTACGCGAACGAAAAGCTGCAGCAGAAGTTCACACAAGACGTGTTCAAGACTGTGCAGATCGAGTACGAGGCGGAAGGCATCATGTGGAGCCACATCGAGTTTGCTGACAACCAAGAAGTGATTGCGATCATTGAAGACCGGCTGGGTATTATTTCGCTCCTGAACGACGAAGTCATGCGACCGAAGGGCAACGACGAGTCGCTGGTCTCGAAGCTCACTTCTATTCACAAGGAAGACAAGCACGTCATTGAATTCCCAAGAACCTCACGAACCCAGTTTACAATCAAGCACTATGCGGGAGCAGTGATGTATGAGTCGCTCGGTTTCTTGGAAAAGCACAAAGATGCGTTGCTTCCGGACCTTTCCGATTTGATGCGAGGGTCGTCGAAAGCATTTCTCAGTGGGATTTTTGCTGTCAAGGACCCAGTTGAGAGTGCTCCGCAAGTGAACCGTGGCGGCAGCGTTAGGAAGCCTCGCGCTGTTGGCGGACGAGCGACTGGAGGCGCGCTTACAGTTGCGAATGTCGGGACCCAGTTCAAGGACAACCTGAACGAGCTGATGACGAACATTCGGCTGACCAAGGTGCACTACGTTCGCTGTATCAAGCCGAACCAGAAGAAGAGCCCCCATGAAATGGACCAGCCCATGGTCGTGGCGCAGCTGCGTTGTGCTGGTGTGATCGAAGCGATTCGTATCTCTCGTGTTGCGTACCCGAATCGACTTCTCCTTGAAGAACTTTTGGAGAAGTTCTGGGCGTTTGACAAGTACCGGAAGAGCGACGTTCCTCTTGCGGACCGATGTGAAGCGGTGATGAAAAAGTTGAACTTTTCATCTCCGAGCCAGTACCAAATTGGTCGCACGCGAATTTATTTCCGCTTCGGAGTGCTGGAAGAAATGGATGACAAGAGAGCAGACAGTGTGGATGTTCAAGCGCGTCGTCTCCAGTTCCTCATGAAAGGCTTTTGCGTCAGACTGCGGTATTTGCGAAAGCTGCGAGCGATTATCAAGCTTCAGGTACGCATTTTGTATTTCTTTGGTGCTGAGGACTGTGGAATGATTGAACTAACAATTTGGGTTTTTGTTTGGTGTAAACGACAGTCCGTGGCTCGCTGTGTGATCATGATGAACCGTTACAACTCATTCATGCACGCACTGGTTACTCTTCAAGCACGTTGGCGTGGGTACCAGGGTCGCCGCATCGCCTTTGCTTTGAAAAAACACAAGAGTGCCGTCACAATCCAGCGACACGTTCGCGGTTTTGTTAAACGGTAAGTGTTGAAATGCCTGTTGGGGGTTGATGATCTATGGTTGCTGAGTGTCTCATTGTGTTTTCCATCTTGTAGAAAACAATTCAAGGAAATCCGCAAGAGTGTGATGAGAACGCAGGCGTTTGTTCGCATGAAGATTCAGCGAGTGAAGTTTCAAGTGCTGCTCAAGGAGAAAAAGCTGCAGGACAACATGGCTTCCCAATTGCAGAACCTTCAGTCTCGCCTCCATGACGAACAGCGGCGCAATGCTCAGCTCAAAGTGGAACGGGAGTCCAACGTGCGCGAAAGTCTCCTGTTCACTGAAACGGATGGAGCACGATCACGGGGTAAATCCACAGCCCACCTTTGGATGGCGGATGCAGATGATATTATTGGCCAGCTGAACCAAGAAGCCAACCGCCTCCGTCGGGAGAATGAAGAGCAGCGAACCCAAAACTATGCTTTGAAAAACGAGCTGGAAAAGCTGAAAAACGAGAAAGAAGTCCTCGCTGCGAATTTCCACGTCAAGATTCGGCAGTTTGAAGACACGGTAGGAAAGATGAAGATGCGTGAGATACCATGGTGCTCGCGAAAATTAACTGGGAAATGTGTTGCTGGATGTTCTAGGTTCGAGAAAAAGACAAGAAACTCGCTGCTGTTGAGAAGGAGTGCCTCAAGCTGCGCGAGTTAGCAGGCGTGTCGAGTGTTCATTCCTTGGAGAAACAAAAGTCGAGCGGCAGAGAGCCGCGAAAGTCTATTTTCCGAACATTGGGCTCAAAGAAAGACGGCACGAATGGATCAAGGGAATACTATGGGGATTACGATCGAGGATCGCTGGCAGTGCACGCGACGCTCGCACAAAAATCAGCGGATACGGCGCAGTTCCTGAAGGCTTCAGCTCAACGCATGTCCCGAGCCAAGTTCTGGGGTGGCAGTGGTGAGGATGATGGAGAGCGACTGTCGGGTGGCGATCCAGCAGATGGCGGGGGTCGTTTATCGCTCCTGCAAGGTGTTGGAGCTGCTGGAGTTGGAGCGATGACTACCCTGAAGGGCAAGATTACTGCCGTGAAGGGGAAATACTACGGAGATGGGATGTCAGACCCGTTTGGTCGTCCAGGGTCCGAGGGAAACACCAACTTGCACGAGGCATTCAACCTTGATGCGATGCCTGAAACGCCGTTACCTCCGGGCTGGGAAGCGCGACTCTCCCGTTCCAAGGGCAAAGTGTACTTCTGCAACCCAGCGTTGAAGCTGACGCAATGGGATCGACCAACAATCGAGTCGCTGAAAGCGAAGAAACAAGCTTCCGCTGCAGCCCAGCGAGCTCGAAAGTAAGCGAGATCGCACTTCTGACGAAATTGTGCAGGTCCTGCATGTCTGACTTATTTGTTGTTGTGTGTGTGTATTCATTCATCAGGGAATCGAAAGTGCACAGTCCAGGTCGGGAATCGGAATCAATTGGTACGTTGGTTTATTTCTCTTTGCGGACAAACACTTTGCTGGTCATGACGCTCACAAATTCTGTCCTTGATGTTCTTGTTTTGTGCGACTTTTTTTCTTTTAACAGAATTGATGGAAGGGCAGATCTAGAAGTCAGTGCGGACCATCACCGGGTTGTTCTGCATCAGACAGGATCTTGGGTGAAGATATCGTTTATTAATCGTGCCTCATCCGGGAATATGACGTTTATTTTCCAACAACCGCGGCAGAGCCCTTCAAAAGTGTAGGTGTCTGTTTTAACGAGAGCATGTTAGAGCATGATAATCTTCTTCTCTGGTTAGTACCCGTTTGGGCGTGAGCCATCGTATGGAAAGTAGTCATTTGGCGAGAACCCAGGCTGGCGCTCTTCCGCTTTCTTGTTGAGGCACTGCTGGCAGCTGTACGAGTCGTCCTGGGTATTCCAAAAGTCAGCAAACGCCATGGATGGGCAGTCACCACAGAGTCGGCACTCCTCGGGCTTTTCCCAGCTCTGAACCATTCGAAGCGGGTTGTAGAAGAAGCGTTCGCCTATGGGGTGTCCCCGAAGAAGAAGAAAAAGATCAGTCAGTGCGTCGCTACCAAGAGATATCCAAAGCCCATGCCACGTTCATCATCACTCACTAACCTATTGACGGATCTTCCAGCAGGAACCATCGGTCGGGATACTCGAGCTCTTCGCTTCCAAGTCCAAACGGTTTGCGGAGCGACTTCTCTCCGCTGAACGTGTTGCGATACACTGCAACTTGGCACTTTGCGTCAAACTCTTTCACGAACAGCGCTCGGATCTCCTGGCGAAGAATCTTCCGGGCGGCAAACATCCGAAGCGCGCACTGGACACGACGCGCACTCTTCTCGCGACGCGTTCGCTCCTCAGCGTTCTCTTTCATCTGGAGGGAATATCAAACATGGTGAGTATCAGAGTGGGTAAGTGTTGTTCTCGTACAATTGGCACGCAAGAATGGACTCACCGCTCGTTCTTCCGCTTCTTCGTCCAGCTTGTTCAGGAAATCCGCTTCTGCTTGGAGCCAATCCTCCTCCGCCTTGATTACACGCAAACCCCAAGTAAGTAAGTACCAAGTGTATCCTGTAAACATGTCCAGCACTCACCTTTTGCCGCTCTTTCTCTTCTTCTTCCGCGACGATCTCTACCTGGGCACGCTCGTCAAGCTCTCGCTTCGGAACCACGACGCCCGAGCTCTTGAATTTGGCTGCGAGCGCTTTTTCCCGCTCCTTGATTGAACGCTTGAGCCCCTGCTGCAGCGATTTCCACTCTCCAGGCTCCTCTAGCAGCAGCACCTGCGAGACAAACAGCTTTTGCTTCTGTGCGCGCTCGGCAACTTTGGCTCGCCACTCCAGCTTCACTTGCTCGTAGGCTTCGGCGCACTGGAGCTTGATCTGCTCCTTGCGGTCGTCGCGCGCCTTCTTGAACGCGTCCCACTGGCGCTGTCGTCGCAGTTGGATCACTTTCTGCTTCTCCATGGCGTCAATTTGCTTGCGCTTGCGCTTGTACTCGGTGTCTTCGCGCAGCCTGTCGTACGCTGCAGTGACCTCGTGACGGTATCGCTTCGCGGCGCGCACTGCGTTCTCCAGGTTCTCGTCCATCTCTTTCTCCAACTTGCGGCGCATGAACGCTTCTCCCAGCAGCCGTCGCTCGCGCTTCTCACGGATCAGCAGGTGGAAGAACCGCTGGATGCGCTTCGCCATCTCGCTGCGCACGAATCCTCGAAACGTGTCGCACTCTCTTTGGAGTTTGGTCGTCTCTGCAAAGTACAGCTCAAGCAGCGCCTTGCGCGCGACGATGCGGCCCAAGCGACCGCGGTACACTCGCTGGATCTCGATCGCAGCGATGCTGGCGATCGCGCGGTTCTTGAGCTTGATGAACGCCCACATGCGTTTCACACGCGCCAGTTTGCCGCAGGTCTCGACCATCAACACCCGCGTGCGCTTGCGGACGCGCGCGAGCTGGGTCCAGATGTAGAAGCAGCTGCGCAGCGAACGCGTCGCGTGCAAGTAGCGCAGGCGCTTGATCGTGCGGATGTCGTGCTCTCGCTTGCGGTGCTTGAACACAAACTCGCGATAGAGCGGACTCGCGAGTTCGTCAAAGTAGCTCGTGTGCGGTGTTGCACACTCGAGCAGGGCTTTGAGAGGCGGCTGCTGGATCAGCTCTTTGAACCTACGATAGGTCATGCGCGAAGAGCTCCCCGTGCCTGCAGGAAGCAAGTCGATCGCTTGACGGATCTGCAGACAACGTTAACAACCAGATGACAGATGAGAAGAGCTGCCAGTCTAAGCACATGATGCGAACAGCAAGGACTCACTCGCTCCGAGACGAACCGCGCGGCCGCGTGGTTGCGGACGAAATGCGTCAAGATCTGGGACATCTGGCTGCCGCGCACTGCGTCCCCATCCTTCAGTTCGGGAAACCCGCTGGACGAGTACGCGCTGGAGAGCCACTTGAAATGCTCCTTCATGGTCAGCAGCGGCTCCTGGAACATGCGCAGCCCGGCGAGCAAGACGCGCCAGTTGACGCACGCGACGCCGTCCTGCGAGAGCTCGAACGCGAACTGCATCTTGTCCAAGTGGCGGCAGAGCTCGACTTCTTCCCGCCGCAGTTTGCGCCGCACGCCGTCGTCGATGTCGAAAACGCTGCGCAACACGCTCACGAAGCGCGCTTTCGTGACCATCTCGTGCGGGAATGCACGGTGGAAGCACTCGTAGAGCGGGCGGTCGTCGCCTGCCAACCGGGTCCCGTGGAAGCTCGGCACCGCCATGAGCTTGTACTAGCACAGTAGACAGTGAATGTGAGATGAGAGTCAAAGAGCCCGAGATGATGATCCAAGAGAGAGCTCAATTTGAGAAGCAGTTCGTACCAGTTGGGAGGTCTCTTTCCACTTGAGCAAGTGGAATTTCTCGAGCGTGCCGTTCGTGGACGACCCAAGCAGCGCATTCAGGTCCACTCGCCATTGCGACTCGACTTGGTCAGACACCACGGAATGCTGAGATCTCTGACGAGACGCTGAGAGGAGATTGTAGTAGGTTGGAACCATCTCGCCTGTGACGCCATCCTTGGCATCCTGGTTTGGCGGTTCTGGTAGCTGCTGCTGCTGCTGGTTGTCGGGGCTTTCCGCGTGTTCACCTGAGTTCGCGCTGGCAGCATCGCTGTCGTTGGGTTGACTCAAAGCGAACACGTCCGAGTGCTTGCTCGATGGAAGGGTGACGTCGATGTACTCATCTGCATCCTCTTTGCCTTCGTCGTGTGCCTCCAGTTGCTCAGGATACTGCGGCTCGTACGGGAGATCGTCGAGGTACGCAAAGAGATCGCTGGTGTTCGCTGCCCCACCATACTGTGGCAGCTCAGGCTCGTACAGATCGAAAGGATTGGTACTTGACGTCTCTTCAAGAGCCATTTTGCGCTTTCATATGACCTCTCATATCTATATGAGCTGACAGAGTGGATGGATTGAGCGGAAGGGGCACATCAAATAAAGGGATCGAGTCGCTTTCGTGAGGCCGTCCGCCCCAGCAGATTCCATGTTCATGGGTGCGCGGGGAACGACTGGCCCAGCACGAACGCAAGTAGCGTAGGGCGGTGTCAACTACGACCGAGTATGCACTCTCAGCTTTTGAGTTGTCGCTGGAGCTGGCAGCTGGCAGCACGCAGCGAGGACGCCACTCGCTCCGCATGCATCTTGGCTGCCATTGCTGCAGTCGTCAAGAGAAATGGCGGCAACTTTTGAAAGTGGTCTGGTTTGGATCCTCAAGAG
>JAADVK010000963.1:0-13809 GCA_023334975.1 Globisporangium sylvaticum | reverse complement strand
CTGCTTTCTCAGTTTGTCAGTCTCTTCATCTGTCGCTGAGTCGTTCAGGATCGGTGAGTGCGCGTACCAGAGCGAGATCTCGTCAAAGTTCCAGACGTCGCTGAGCGAGCGCTTGTGGTCCCAGCTCAGGAACTCGCGGATTCGTTCTGCAACACGCTGTTGTTCGCGTTTGATGACCGCATCAGGGACAATTTGTGTGCCACGTTTTGCTGGAGGATGCGACGATTGGGGAACTGGCCGTGTTGTTTCTTCTGATACTTCTGTTGCTCGCTCAGTCTGTGGTGACGACTGCACATCATCAGACGGCGGTGGCACTTCACTGGCAGCTTGACGACGAGGCTTGCCCACTTTGATGCCGTGTCGGGCCTGGAACGAGCGTAACCAGGCGTTCGAGATCTCCAGTCGTCGCTCCGCCGGAATCTGGAGGTGGTCGTACACCTTCGCAGCCGTCTGCTTGATCAGATCGCCCGTGAGATACGACACGTCGGTACCATCCATCTGGTCGAGCCACGCCATGAGCACGTTCTCAAAGTCCGGGTTGCGCACCGGGTTCACGCGCACAACGTCCGCGCGGCCGGTGTCCACCAGCTCACGAATTTTCGCTTCGCCCGCGACCCAGCGGCTCACGGTGCTCTGGCTCAGCTTCTCGTACCCAGGGAGCGCCTTGAAGTGCGCCGCCGTCGCTAGCTGGTTCTTGCCGTTCGCGTGGTACCATTCGATCACAACGACCTTCTCGCGCGCGCTCAGCTGCGAGCGCTTGGTGAATGCACCACTAGTCGTGGTGGTGGTGGCGGCGGCGGTGGCAGTGAACGGAGGAGAAGAGAAAGAGTACCCGGACGCCAGTGACGACGCGGAAGCAACACCCCCACGGGAGCTCTCGCCAGCTGCGCTGCTGTCTCCATCAGCAGCAGTGGAGTCCTCGCTGGTCTGCTTGCGCTTCCTGCCTCGTGGCGGCATTTTTGAATTGGCTTGTGTGCAGGAGTGGCGACTGCTGCATATTTTACCTCCATAAAAACATAACTACGTGTTTTTTGCAACGTGGCATACTTCCATAAATGCAATTACTGACTGTGTATTGCTGGTATGCAGTTGCAGGACTTGAAACAAGTACCGTAGAACGAAATTAGCTACACAATATTTTATACTTTCATTTACAATATAGACAGACAGGGCAAGAGGAAAGTGCATGTCAATCATGCCTGCATTATCGCTGGCGTTATTGTAGCTCTGCTAGCTGCTTGTTGCTCTGTCACATGCCTTCATTTTGGGCGGGTTCAAGCCAGGTCTCAGGCAACCTTCTTGACTTTGAACTGCTAGAGCGCCGCAATTTCCAAATAGCAGACAGACCCAGCGAAAGACTGACGCGAGTGCTGCCCATATTCAGCGAAATGCTACATGGCCATTGAGACTTTTACCCACTTCCGCGCTTACCAGTGCCAGAAGCAGGAAAGCCGATGCAGGCAGATTCTCTGTGTTCTCAGCTTCGTCCAACATATAGCAACCTTGGTTTTTATGAACCCCCCCTCCTTTGTTTTTGCCGCCTAACAACAAGTTCCAAGACCACATCACACTTGGAAACGAACCACCACACACTCGCTCGGAAACGCACACACCCCAAACCCAATGTATTACGCGGTGCTGAACGGCTGCGTGACCCAGAACCACGCCCGGAAGGCTCTCCTGGAGCTCCTGCGGCTCTACAGCGCTGGTGAGCAGGACGTGCGCGTGCGAATCGCTCGCGATGTGGAGTATCAGCGCTGGGACGACACCGCGTGCACGGGCTTTTTACAAGAAGCGCTGCATTGAAGCCGAGTTCGACGGTGAGCCTGGGGACCCAGACACCTCCATCGATCCCTACTTCACGACAATGGGCTCGTACCCCTCGAATGCGGCCTACAACGCGGTTTCCCATGAGTTCATGAAGCATGACGATGATTGCTTGAAAGACATCGCATCCACGCGCGACTTGCTCTTTCGGGACGCATGGACGCAGGACTATCGCGTGCCGTTTGATGCAAGCAACCCGACGCGGAAGAAGTACGTCCAGCGGCGCGCGTCACTGGCGATGGGGCCGCGCTTTTCCGCAAAGAAGAAGAAGAAGAAACGAGCACTATCGACCCGTGGTCGAGTACAAATTCGAGACTTCGTCCGTCGAAGGGTACCTGGCGCTCTGTCGCGATCTTTTCGCAGCGATCCCGCAGCTTCGCGCCGCGCTGCTGTTCAAGTTCTTCGAGCGTCGCCACAAGAACAACAATGGCGACGGTACACTCGCGTGCCTGGCAGTTATGATGCGGAAGGATGGCGATGGTGGTAGAGGCGACTACATCCACGATGCTGTGGGCTTTGGGAGAGTGAACCGCTCGACGAATCCGTTGTCAGTGTATTTCCAGGGACGATCCAAAGTCTCCCACTCGTCAACCACGAGGACGTGCTACGAGGGTCAGATATGGACAACTTTCACTTCTGTCCATGGGCTCCAGAGGTGCGTCCGTACATCGAAGTCCCGGCTTCCGATATCTATGCTGGCGCATTGGACCTCGAGAAGCAAACGATTTCGACCGAGGGACTCGCGGATTTGCGGCTTCAACTGTGGCCGCTCTTTCGGGACGTGGACTGTGACTGGAGCCAAGTGTGGGAGTTTGGTCCGTCGTACGGATCGCAACTGGACGCGCTGACTCGCAGCATGAACAGCACAGTAGTAGTGCTACGAACTTTCAGTAGCTTTGAGTGGGTTTGTGGCTCAAATCGGTCTGATTGGGACCTTAATGTTGTGCTTTCTGGTTGAATGAAGGCTTGGTTACTCTGATGGCTTCGGAGGCGGTGTCTATAATGCGTTTGTCTACTTTAAAATGGTATGGGAGGCAATGCGGGAGATTTCAGGAATACTATTGGAATTCGGTTCGTCATGTTGATTTTCTTCACATTGAGAAGGCTCGCTCGCTCGATGCCATGAACACAAAGCCGCCTACTACAGTACTTGCTACTAACTACACAGAAACACCGACTCAGTCTTCCCAGACGCCAAATTACTACACACTCAAGACACGAAGACTCGCTCAGAAAAAGTTGCCGCTGTTGGCAAACTGGTAGCCAGGAGCAAAGCCAAAGCCCAATCCGTTGCCAAGCCCATTGGCATTGCCGTTGCCGAAGGTGTTAAAGCCGAGAGGCCCGAAGCCAACCCCGCTGCTGTAGCCGTAGCCTGGGGTGCCGTAGTAGTCACTGTAGTAGTAAGCATTGCCGTGGCCATCGTAGCCTCCACCGTAGTTGCCGTAGTTGTCGTAAACTCCACCGTAGCCATAGTCATCATAGCCTCCCGTCTTCTTGTTGTTGTCATAGTCATCGTAGTTGTACTTCTTCTTGTGCTTCTTGTGCTTGCCCATCTTGCCGTAGTCATCGTAGTCGTCCGAGTCATCGTAGCTTTCTTGCTTCTTGACACCACCGCCACCAAGCACAGAGCCCACGCTGCTCTCGGCGTTGGTGGCACTGGCAGTGGCGCCAGACGACAGCAGGGTGCTGCTTGGACTACTCTCAGTGGCGCTGACGATCTTGGCTTCGACCTTGTTGCTTGAGGCAGGGGCAGGCGCTGAAGCATCTTGGGCGACAGCTACTTCATTGTTGAGCAATACCGCAGCGAAGACCGAGGTGGCGATCGCGAGACGCTGGATGCTCTTCATGGGGTTGCGACGGGCTTTTGGGAAGACACTGGAGGACGGTTGACGCTTGCTTGCTCTGGGGTAAAAGGCAGAATGAGTGAGCTGTTGGTGGTGGGAGGGAGACCTCTGAACCGGACTTTGGGATGCAGTGCTCCCAGAGTCCTTCATCTATGTCCAGTGCTACCACGAGTACTTCTACTACTACTATGACTGCACTTGATGGATCAGAGAAGCTCAAATTGACTCGTCAAGAGAAACTGCGGGGTGTCGATGAATGCTGAAGGCTGTGATGGCTCGAGGGGAGAGAGATCAAGAGAAGAATGGGTTGTCAAATGCTGATGTGTGGGTTTCGTTTGTCAACCTCTGTTTTCTGTCATAGACTTACCTCTAGACACACACACAGACAAGAAAATAAGTTGTGCGTTTAGTTTCTCACTCGATGTCTCGAGTCATCCAGCCTACTGGCGTTTGTGAGCGGTGGTGATGGGATCTCAATGCCCGAAGAGTGCATTGCTCATCGCAGTCATTTCAGCTCGCTCAAGGACTTTGTGAACGAGGGAGACCAGGTCTCTAGTCAAAAGAGACTCGATTGAAAGCAGGTCTAGTGATCCAGACGGGTTTCTTTCCGAGTTGGCTTGAGCAAGTCAAGGAGAAGCATGCCTGATTTGGGTTGTGCTTCTTCTTGCCTGATGTATGCTTAGTTCATAGAGAATTCGGAAATTGAAGCACTGGTTGTTGACATTGCCGTACGTGACAAATACTGAACGCTTGTGTGATTCTCGAACGCGTATATATTTTTGTAATCTGTCTATTAGCTATGGCACTGTGTTCTGTAGTATGCTCTGTCCTTAGGGTCTTATGTTCGCTCTCATGGCGACAATGGCTGCGACTCGGAGTCCGGGAAGCTCAGGCGCCAGAAGTCGTCGGGCGTGTTGTACGGCTCAAAGCGCGCGCGGTGCCGCGAGCACTTGGCCTTCGCGAGCTGCATGTCGGCGTCGGGGATGAGTCCGTCGAGCGCTTCGTAGTACTTTCGGCACTCAACGCAGTCGTGCCCAGGTAGCGCAGCCCGTGCATCGCGGTTGCGCACGACTTCGACGTACTGGAACGCGTTCTCCCTTTCGTCACCGCTCTGTGAGGAAGCATCACCTTTGGGTACTGCTGCTGCTGATGCTGCTGATGAAGATGGCTTCAGATCGGAGAACCGCCGCTTGCCGGTCTTGACGATGATCCCGGCTTCCTGCATGCGCAGCTTCTCTTGAGCCCACGTCGGCGCGCGCTCGTTCAAGCTCCTCCTCTTCGTGTTGTTGGTGATTGTATGGCTCGACATCGTACTCTTCTTCACATCTACCACCACCGCTGGGGCTTTCTCATATGAAGTACTGCTACTACTGGTGGAGGAGGGTACAGTCGAAGTAGGCAGCTCAGGCTTCACGTCAGACTGCATTTCCACAGGAGCAGCTTGATGGAAGTCGGCTTTCCGGGGGATCCACGACGCACTGTCGCCTTTGGAGGACGAAGCACTGGAAGTCGCCATGTCGCTGCTTGCCTTTGCGTTGCTGCTTCTGGTGGTGACGCTGCTCACAGTTAAGGCTGGCTTCTTGAGTGAATCTGTGGGGGTCGGAGATGCGTTGACGGCAACCCGCTTCTTGGATCTAGTGGGACTTGCTGTTGATTCGCCTGTAGGCGTGCTTCTCTTCCTTGTCCTCCTAGTGTCGTTGATCACGGCGGTATCTTCGATCTCACGCTTCACATGTTTCAGTTGTGTCTCTACTTGAACACTCGCTGCGCTGCTTTTCCGTTCTTTCGATGCGCTAGCAGACGCAGGAGCAGCGCTCGCAATTTTCTCCGTGTCCTGCGTCACTTGACGTGGTGGGATCAGGACCGAGCTGGCGGCGTTTCTCGCCGTGTTGGCGGCTGTGAGTGCTCGGTGCTCGTCGAAACCCGGTGCGCGCGGCATGGCCTTGACGGACGCTGCTGTTGATGTGTTCACACCACCAGGAGCAGCTACGACTCCGCTTTCCTTGTCTGTCACTGTTGCTGTTGAGCTACTTTTCGAGGCACCAGCATCACCCTTGTTGGCCGGCGCCAGCGTGCTCGACTGTTGTTGGAGCGCTTGCTGGTACCGGTCGAGCAGCTTCTGCTGGTCCACGAGCGTGCGCTGCAGCAGCTTGAAGCGCTTCGCGAGTCTCTCGGCGTCCTCTTGCTGGCGCTTGATGGTCTCCAGCAACTCTGCGCGCTCGCGACGCCACTCGGACGCCATCGCGCTTGACCTTCTTCCTGCTTTTTTCTAAAGTCGCTTGTTCTCTAAAAGTCAGAGTTTTTTGGCGCCAAAAACAAATACCGTGAATCTGATGTGTATAGCAGAAATAACCTCTCTAGCGTGATACGTGCGGTCACACTGGATGCTATCGACTTTGGCAGGAGAGCACCCTTCCTGATTTTCTCTTTTGAGCTGGGTGCATTTTGAGCCAAAGAGCTCCAAAAAGTGAGATCAAAGCGTTCAAAGGGTGCAAGGCTCCATTACCACTACTTACTGTCTTGCTCTCTGCTATTACGACGAGCTGCTCGGCAACATGCGATCTCCAGTGCGCATGACCGCAATGCTGGCGGTGGTCGCCCTCGCGACGCTCTGCTCTGCTAGCGCAGCCCCGAGCACTTCTGCGACTGTTGATACGCATCTTCCTGACGATCACCACCACCACCGACGACTCGAAGCTGCGAATGCGAAGATCGACCACTTTGAGACGAAGCTGCACATGGAGCAGACGCGCTCGCGCCACCGCGCATTGCTGCTCGGTCCGAAGCGCAAGTCCGTGCTCTCGCGCGCGCAGGCGATCGCCGACAGCGAGAGCATCGTCGCGGCGCACAACCGGAAGCAGCGCGAGGGCAAGTCGTCGTACACCATGGCGCTGAACGAGCTGAGCGACCTGAGCGCGGACGAGTACCGGTCTTTCCTGAAGTCTAGGCCAGACGCTGTTGGGAAGCACGGCAAGCGCGACCACCACCATCACCATCGTCCTCACCACGGAGCTCCTCATCTCAAGGACGTGAGCGGCTCGGCTGCATCGGTGGCGGCGTCAGCGGTTGCGACAGACACGAATGCGAATGCCACGATCCCCACGGAAGTCAATTGGCTCACGATCGAGAACGGAAAGTACGTGACGCCGATCAAGAACCAGGGCACGTGCGGTAGCTGCTGGGCGTTCTCAGGTAAGAAAGGAGTGATGGAGTGAGTCCCTGTCGCATTCCCATCAAACTTGTGACGTTCGTTAACCATTCTTCTTCACGAACCATGCATGCGTACACAGGCATTGCTGTCATTGAGAGTCGGTACGCGATCGAGAACAAGATCACTGCGGTACGTTCTCAACAGCTACAGCGACATCTTGCCATCAATCCCCAATCATCTTCGCTAGTAATGCTCACCATTGCTTGCTTTGCTGCCACCATCTGCAGTCCCCACTCAGTGTGGAGCAGGTGCTCAGCTGCTCGGCGCCGCTCGACCACATCCGCAGCAAGTTCGAGAAAGATATGATCTCGTCCTCGCAGGGCTGCGACGGCGGCATGCCCTTCCTCACGTACGAGTACATGAGTCGCGTGACCCCATACGGCGTCGCGTGTGCGGACAAATACCCGTACGTGATGGCGACGACCGCCGGCGAGACGCTCTGCCAGACGCTGAGCACGAGCGACGTCGCTGTCACGTGGAACAACAAGTCGTCGGACTACGTTGCTGTGACCTCCAGTGTACGTATTCGAGGCAGCTTGGGCATTGTAGTGCTTTTGGAACCAAATGAACGGAATAGCTAACCCAAATGCTTTTGCCTGCACTTGCTCACAGGACGAAGACGCGCTGCTTCGAGCTGTCATGTCGGGTCCCGTGTCTGCCAACCTAGACGCGACGGGCAACGGCTTCAAGCTCTACTCGGGCGGCATCTACGACGCCCAGGACTGCTCGAGCGACGGAAAGGAAGTGAACCACGCGGTGGTGGTCGCGGGCTTTGGCGAGACGGACGCCGGCGAGAAGTACTGGATCATTCGCAACACGTGGGGCACCATGTGGGGCGAGAACGGCAACATGCGTATTGCCCGCGGCTCGTCTTCTTTTTCGCCGAACGGACCTTGCAACTTGTATCTGTACGCGTCGTACCCCGTGAGCTTGCTCTCCGGTGCTGCGTCTAAGTCTTCGTCCAATGCTGACGGCGCGACGTGCACATTACCCGTGAACAACTTTGAGGCGCTGTCCATGTCCAAAGTGATCGGCTTTGGTGCGCTGCAGGCGTTGCTGCTGCTCGGGAGTTCGCTCTTCGCGGTTGGCGCTGGGGTGACGTACTTCTGGGTCACAGAGCGCCGCCTCGACGCCAAGAGCGCGTCGGGGGAAGCCAAGTACGAAGACAGCTACAAACGGTGGGTGCTCCCATCGCGCGAGCAGCTGCTTGCAAACTTGGCGAGTCGCCAGGTTGCCCAGGTGTAGTTGTAATCAGTCATAAGCAACAACGCAACTTCGACTGGGTCTGCATCTTGCTCTGGTGAGGTCTGAGTTGGTCCACGACTGTTTAAAGGATAGTGTAAAGAAGTAGAAACACTTTCACAAAAGACAATACGTACTCATTTTTTCTCTCTCCTTTTCGTCCCATGGTCGTTTTCTTGTTGTTGTGTGCTGCTGTCTTGCTTTGCTTGCTTGACTCTTTTGCCTTCTACAATACGCGCGCGCTACTAATATAATCAATCAATCAATCCTCACCATCGCATGATCCCCAGTTCGCCTCATGCTTCATTCTCGCCACCACCTTTTACCCCAGTCTTGATGCTGCTGCTGTCGCGAATCAAAACTGCCTAAATGGTCACATCTGGGTTGTCGTGCGCCATCTGATAGTGTCGAGGCGGTCGTTGCATCTGCTGTTGCCGGTGATTACCTCCCATGTCTTCGTGGCTCAACGAGAGCAGATCCATGTTGCCGACGAGCCCGCCATCCGAGCCGATGTAGTTCTCCTGGATCAGCGAGTTGGTTGCGCTTGTGGACGTCGATGGGGACGTCGTGTCGACCTGAATCTGAGCGAGCTGAGGAATCACGCTCTTCCATTCGTCTTCAACCTAAAAGAAAGCAAAGAGCAAAGCAGTGTTAGCAGTAAACCTCGGCGAGCCAGGAAATAGAAAGCATGATGGCGCAGAGCACAGTACCTTCTTGCTGTACTCAATCTGCATCTGGATGTAATCCAGAATGATGCGCTTAAAGTCGGCCAACTTTTCGCGTCGGAATCGCTCCACCTGATCATACCACCATCATCAGTACAGGTTAGTGAACCTCACACCCTGCACAAGCCAATAAATTTTCAAACGAAATCCTTACCTCTCTCATGACGCGCTCCGTGACAATGTCGTACTCCAGCTTCGCGTCGTCGACGCGCTGCTGCGCTTTCATGACATCGTTCTCCGCGACCTGGATCTTCTCTTCCGCCGAGCTCTTGTGCTTCAACAGCTTGTTCATGATCACGGTTTTTGCTTCCAGGTCAGCGACAGCATTCCCGTACGAGCCACGCACTTCGTTGCGCTTGTGGAGAGCAGCTTTCACCGCGCCAACGAGGCGGATGTAGTCGAAAATCGGCTCTTCAAAGTTCAGCGCTTCACGCTCCGCATGCTCGGCAGCCAAGATCGACAGCCGGTCCGAGCACTTCCCGATATGGTTCAAACCTTCTTGCAGCGATCGATTCTCCTCGGATTTCCCCAAAAGCGTGAACGAAACACCAAACTCAAAGAGCCCGTCAGCGATCTCCCGCGCGCGCTTGGTGAGTCCGTGCGCGTGCTTGTGCAAACCAGTCATGATCGGCTCGAGACCGTCAATGTACGCGATCATCTCGTCCACTTCATGGTCCGCGGGCGTCTTCTCCAGGTTCGTGCTGCTGGCACCCAAGCTCGTCGAGATTGTGTTCACGGTCTCGTCGATCCACTGGAAGATCGATCCGCGCGCGCCTTTCGTGACGCTGTTCTTTGGGTCCGACTTGAAGTGCTGCAGTGCGTCATCACTCGCCTCGAGGAACGTCGTCAAGTGCTCACTGTGCTGCAGCTCCGGGTGCAGGCAGCAGCGGTGCAGGAACAACTGCAGCGCGCGACGTCGCGACTCGATAAACTCGGGAGAGAACCTTCCAACGAGCAGTTTCTCCGGCAATGGCGGCACCACCACGCCCGGATACATCGCGTACAGGTTGCCGTGCAGCCACACAAAGTCGCTGTAGCGGCGGATCACGGAAAACGAGCTCTTCGAGAACTGCGCGCGGTTCGTGACCGTGCTGATCTTGTACGAGATGTACGCGTTCATGCCCTCGCCCTGCTTCACCGGCTCGCTCACAGTGATCTGGATCGACGCGTCCTGCTCCTCTTGCTGCTGCTTCTGCTGCTGGTGCAGCTGCTCGCGTCCGCTCAGCAACTGCGCGCCGTACGACTCGTGCGCGACGCCAACAACCACACCGCCTCCATTGCTGCTGGCGTGACCTCTCCCAACATGGTTGCTGCCACCATCATGATGATCATCGTCATCATCGTCTCCATGCGAGCCACCACCGTATCCATACCCGTAGCCGTGCTCGTTGCCGTTGTAGAAGAGCGCGTCGTCGTCATCTGGATAGCCGTCGTGCGCCGCCCCAGCGAGCGTGTCGACATGCTGCTGGTGAGCAGGCGGCGCCTCGTTCGCGTAGTTCTCGTCGAGCACGCGGTTCGCGTAGTCCACGTTCACCCACTTGCCATTGCGCGTCTCCATCCTGCTGATCGTGTGCGTGACTCTCTCTCTGTCGTCAAGCGCTGCGGCTGATTGTGTGTAAAATGCGTAATGTCGATGCCCAGAGAATGCGGCTTTGCGATGTCTTCTCTCTCGCTGCTTCTTTCTCTCGCTTCTTCAAAGTGCAATCCAAAAAGCTGGCTGATACCGTAATTTCGCCCAAAGGAAAAAGAAAATGGGAGAAAGGAAAGGAGTGTCCTTCTATAATAAGGTGTCAGCATTTAAGAAAAGAAACCAACTCAAGCAAAATTAGCTGCCACACTAATTACGTGCATGATTCGAAGTGGTACACATTCGTAAAGGATACAGGCGTGTCTCTCAGAAGCGCTTGAAGTCACTCAATCAAGGAGTGCCATCGACAGAAGCAACGCAATTAACTCACATGGCACTCAAACGGGGGAACATGATCATATTGAGCTTGCGAATCGGGTGTTGTTGCGTGCGTTTTGCCTATTTTTGGTCGCTTGCAGTCGTGGACGTGAAGCAACAGGAAGAAGCGAGAAGCGGAAAGGAAAGGAAGACGCTGCGTGTGTGCGCCGCCCCCTTCTCCTCTCTTCACGTATCGACGCACGCGTGTTCCGCGCATAGCGAAAGCGACCGTCCTGTCCTACTGAGCGCGCCGGTTGCGTGCGTGAATGCCCCCTCGATGGGCGTGGTTCTGAACGACGGGCGAGACCCACAGACGTCGTCGTCGTCGTCCGAAGCGATGCTGCATCGTCGCCACAGCGGTAGCGGCGGTGACGGACCGGAGTTCCAACAGCAGCTGCTGCACGGCGCAGGTGGTAGTGAATCGGGTGCGTACAACAGCAGACACGCGCGAGCGGGCGACTACCGACTCCCCTACGCTCCAGAGTTCTTCCGGTCGTACCCGCACCTGCGCGAGTTCTTTTGCGGCGGCACGGCCGCGGCGATCAACATCGTGATCACGTTCCCGCCGAACAAGATCATGTTCCGACAGCAGGTGAGCTAAGCGGTGATTGTGTGTATGTGTGTATGTGATGCTGACCGACTGATCTTGTGACTCCCTGTTGTTGTTGTGTCTGTAGCTCTTCGGACTGAATACTTGGGACGCGTATCAGAATGTGAAGAACGAAGGACTGTTCATGCTCTATCGCGGCGTGAAGCCCCCATTGCTGCAGGCAGCAGTGTCAAAGTCGATCATGTTTGGGCTCTACAACTGGTATGACGAAGCGCTCGTGGATCGTTTTGGCAACCGCACGGGGATCCATCTACTGGCAGCAGGGCTCTCCGGCACGACTGAAGCGATCCTCACTCCCTTTGAGGTACGGTTGTGTGGCGTTTAAAGCCCAACTAGACATTAAGTCCTCCTTACTGACCGCCTGGGGTTGCTTTTTGCGTTTTGTTCTTTCCTATTGTTTCCGCAGCGAGCGCAAACGTTACTACAGACGCCCAAGTTCAACGGCGAGATCACCGGCGCATACGATGCCATCGTGCATTTAAACAAGTTTGGTCTCCGCGAGCACTACCGCGGGCTGTCTGCGATTCTCTTCCGCAATGGACCGGGCAACATGCTCTTCTTTGGGCTTCGCGAGCCGCTGCGCGATTCGTTTCCCGTCGGCGATTCGGCTGGAACGAGAATGCTGAACGACTTCATCTGCGGCGCGCTGCTCGGTGCAGTCATCAGTACAGTCTCTTTCCCAATCAACGGTACGAATACTGGTGATGATGGCGGCCTGTTGACGTTGTGATGCGTGTGCTTGAACCTAATCGAATGACTGTGATGTGTCTTTTGTATTCACTAATAGTGGCAAGAACGCGGATGCAGAGCGTGTACGGCGAGCCGTTCATTGGCACCGTGCAGGCGTTGCGACTGACGTACGCGGAGCGCGGCCACAGTCTGAGTAAATTATACCGGGGCGTGCACATGAACTTTTTCCGGTCACTGCTCTCCTGGGGGATCATAAACTCGGCCTACGAGAAGCTCAAGTCGATGACGTGACGTGGCGAGAAGGACTCTGTTCAAAGAAGAGACTCCAAACGCTCAAACACCAGCACACCAACAATTTTATAGAGATCCAAGCACAAACAAGACCACAAGAACCAGGGAGCTCCAAGTACACCATCGTGGTGTCCTACTACGAGACGTACGTCAGGTACGCGCTGTCGATATAGCATCCCGTTTACGCGTTGTATACATCCCCTCTCTTTTTTGCAAGCAAGCAGTACAATATTATTATGACACGACGGTATCCAGATAATATGAAAAACAAAGAACAAGAATAAAAAACAAGAACACAATACGCGCTCATGTGTGGCGCAGTTTTGAGAGATCAGGTAAGTGAATGCTGAGCTTTTCGGTCATCATCTTCCACCCGTGCCAGGTTCAATTGCCAGTGAGTCAGTCAGTAGCATTGCTGACTCATGATGACCCCCGTCTCATCTGAAAATCTGTAACCGAAATGTATCCATCTGCCTGGTCGTCGCCAATCAATCAGAGCGTAACAGGCAACTGACTGGCTACTCAGTGATGCATTGAGCTAGTGAGTATTTCAGGTTCGAAACGTAAACTGCTGATTTTACACACTCTGTGAGAGAGCTGTCTGAGTTGTGAGCAACTAGCTTTTATTGTGGCATTTTTGTTAGGGTGACACAAACTACACAAAGCACTCGCCCCATATAATTCGACGCGGCACTCTATCCGCAGCAAAGTTGAAAATGCTCGCCACGATGAAGTTGTCGAGACCGTGGCGGGCAGTGCCGATAGCCGAGCTGTGCTGGATCGAGCTAAGAAACGCCAGCTTCTGGTGCAGCGGTAGCACAAAAGGAATCAGCTCTCCCTGGGCTGATGCCTCGATGCGTTGGCGCTCACTCACCGTCGGTACGGTGGGTTCCTCTTCATCCGAATTTTCTTCATCATCTTCTCCAGACGCATATTGGTCCTCCTCATCCAACAAAAGAAACTGCAGCCTTTTGTTCACTTCAAGAGCGTGCCGGAAACTGGCATACGCCAGACCGTTCATCTCAGGAATGGAGACGAGGAGCTCACGTAGCGCTGGAGTTCTGGCGGGATTCGACAGTGCTCGACGCAGCTTTCCCACACTTGTATCGCCAAAATCGTACTCCGTGTTAAGCACAAGCGATAGCAAGTGATCGCCAAAGCCCCCACTCAAGGCCTCGAGCAGCGTATCAACCGCATCGTCGGACAACTCGCAGCCTCTCAGCACCAGGCGCTCCAAGCTCACGCAGCGACGCACGATGACAGGGAGCAGATTACCGACTCCATCCACTTCCACAAACTCGATGGAGCGTACAAACGGTCCGATGTTTTCGAGCATCGAGCCGAACGTCTCCAGCAACTCGGGGGTGAAGGGCGGGACCTCGTCGAACCGGTTGTCGAACGTCCACTCCAAGCCGCTGCCGTTT
>JAADVK010000962.1:0-13810 GCA_023334975.1 Globisporangium sylvaticum | reverse complement strand
CCTTCTTCCTCGTGGGCAACGGCAACAAGCTCATGGGGTCCAAGATCGGCAGCATCCAGGACGTCAAGGACATGCTGGCGCTCGCGGCGGCCAAGAACGTGCGTCCGGTCATCCAGAAGATGCCGATGAGCCAGGTGAACGACGGCCTCAAGATGGTGCGCGACGGCTCCGTGCGCTACCGCGTCGTGCTGGAGAACTAGGAACCTACTTTGAAGTCTGGGTTGGTAGGATCAGACAGTCCCAGGGTTAGTCGACTCCGATAGAAAGAAGGAGGTCGTGTTAAAAGTATATATGTAAGAGAACCGAATGACAACGAACAGTTCTACTTCACGTTGACCGTTCATCTTGTGTGGTTGGCTATGTCTCGGTCTGTCGGGTCCTCGTGCTTAGGCATGTACGCGTACTTCTCTCGTCAAGGCGCACAGAACTATGGAAGCGAATGCTTCGTGTTTCTCATCGAGCTCAACTCGCCATCATCGGATCACTTCCGTACTCCAAAGTGTACATGCAGTAACTACTCTCCGACAGCGCCGATTGAAAAGGATGTTGTCGCCGTCGTCATCCATGACACTTGACCATGTGAACCCACGCGAACCTAAAGGCGAGCTGAACCCATGCGAACCTAGCGGAGAGATATCCAATTTTGACGAGTCCTGTGATCTTTCTCCGTCGCTAAGTCTCAACACACCACCAGAAAGAGACTCACGTCACAAAGCACACTCTCGCCAACGTTCCAAGCGAGCCAACTGACTTGATATGAGCGACGCCAGCAGCGGCGCTCTCACCAGTTCACTGAGCGCCTCACCACTGGCGCTCACGTCTGCTGCCGCCGTCGCTGTGCTGCTCGGGTACCTGCTGCTCCCCAACGCCATCGAGCGCGCCGTGCGCCACCTGCCAAGACCCCCAACCACGCTCCCGATCTTCTACAACACGTTCGACATCGTGTTGCGGTACCCTGGCCGCATCTACGACTTCCTGCTGGACGAGACGCGCAAACAGAACGGCAAAGTGTGGGTCGTCCAGGCCGTGGGGAGGCCCGTGACGATCGTGCTGAGCTCCTCGGAGGCCTTTGAGCACGTGCTCAAGACCAAGTTTGAGGACTTTGGCAAGGGCGAGATCAACTACGTCACGCTCTTTGATGTGCTGGGCAATGGGATCTTTGCGGTCGATGGCGTGCGCTGGCTGCATCAGCGCAAGACCGCGAGCCACCTGTTCTCGCTGCAGATGATGCGCGACACCATGGAGGAGGCCGTGAAGGAGTACACCGAACTACTCTGTGGTCGCCTGGAAGAGATCTCGAAGAACGACGAAGTGATCAACATCAAAAGGCTGCTGGACCTGTTCACGATGGACGTGTTCACGAAAATTGGGTTTGGCATCGACTTGCAGGGGCTCACGTCGAATAAGAACCCGGAGTTCCTCGACGCCTTCGAGCGCGCGTCCAAGAACATGCTCGCGCGCTTCCAGACGCCCATGTGGGCGTGGCAGCTCCGTCGATGGCTCAAGATCGGCAAGGAGAAGCAGATGGCAAAGGACGTCAAGGTGATCAACGACCTCATCTTTGACATCATCGCGCGCTCCATAGACTCCAAGAAGAAGCAGAATGGGGGTACTACCGACGTGGACAACGAGCGAAAGGACCTCATTTCGCTGTTCCTCGAGAAAGAAGCGACCGAGTATGGTGCGAGCGGCGAGCGCGCCGAGACTGACCCGGCGCTGATCCGGGACATAACTGTGAGTTTCATCGCCGCTGGTCGCGATACCACCTCGCAGAGCATGTCGTGGTTCCTGCTGATGCTCAATCGCTATCCTTCGGTTCTCAAGAGAGTGCGAGAAGAACTGAAAGAGAAGCTCCCGGGTTTGATGGATGGTTCTATGCTGGTGCCGAGTATGGAGGACGTCGCGCAGCTGACCTACCTTGAAGCAGCGATCCGTGAGAACATTCGCCTGAACCCGGTTGTCGCACTGAACGCGCGTACCGCGTTGCGGGACACGACACTGCACGATGGCACATTCATCAAAGCTGGGACTCGCGTGGCGTTGCCGCATTACGCGATGGCTCGACTCACGAGTGTCTGGGGCGAAGACGCGGAGGAGTACAACCCCGACCGGTGGATCGATGCGGACACGGGCAAGCTGATCCAGATGTCGCCGTTCAAGTTCACAGCTTTTCTGGGAGGTCCGCGTATGTGTCTGGGCATGAAGTTTGCGTTCATGGAGATGAAGATGTCGATGGCCGCCGTGCTGAGCAAGTTTGACGTTGTGACTGTGAAGGATCCGTTCGCGTTCACGTACAGCCCGTCGATCACGCTGACGATCAAAGGACCCGTGGACGTGAAAGTGCGGTCGTTGCAGCACAAATAAGCACAAGAGTGCTTTGCCTTGTGTGAGCGCACAGGCTTTTGATGGGTCTGTTCTCTATGGTGATGCTGATGTGAGATGTGATATTCAGTGTATGATGAGGTGTCCTCAATACTCACCGATTGGTCCTAAGAGTGCTGCACAGTGCGTTTGGATGTGCTTGAGGATGCTGATTTGGGTACAGATAGATTCGCCAGAACCACACGTTCAGTGAGAGGTAGCAAGCATATCAGCACTGCACCAGTGTGGACCGGATGCACATGTTCATGAAAAACCGCTTTGAACTTCCCAGATCCACAGCATTGTTGGTGTGATTTTGTAGTTTTCAAAGCACACTGCGATGCGGGACTTCCTCTCTCATCGTTAGCGGGTCTCACGTGGGTTCGCGCGCATGCTGAAAGATTGGTGCCTCTTATAATAAAGCCAAAATATAATCAGTCATTTGATTGAATAGCAATGGCCCTTGTTGATTCAGTTGCACTCACAAACAACAACGGCCAGCAGGTTTTGGCACGGTACTGCGAAACTGCGCACTCATCAGTGGTGTCCACAGTATCAATCACTTAGCTTCCACGTTCTCTCCGCAGTCGTTTGTACTATGGATATGTAACTGTTTGCTACTTGGTTGCTTTGCCGAGGTATTGGATGCTCTTCAGTAGCCAACACAAACGAGGCGCTGACCATGCGTCAAATTGATGACCCGAAACAGTTTTACAACAGTCACGAAAAAACAAAGACGCCAGACAATCAAGGGCGTCGTGAGCGACTTTGGTTGCATCTCAATTGAACTCTTGGTGGGCATGCAGAGAGAGCACTTTGGTTCGTCGAACGAGGGGGAACAACCCATGGACGAACGCTCTATTGAACCCCTCGAATTTGAAAGTAGCAGATCATTGCGCTGTAAACCTTTCTGACATCGACAAGGGAAGATTCGGAGTAACGTTCCACAGTGCTGGCTTAATTACGTGTTAGAGGGAGTTAAACCTTTGTGACGGCAGAACACCTCTGTTCGCTTCTAGTCCTCCGCGTAGAAGATTTTACATTGCGGCCTGCAGAAGAGCGAGCAAAGTGATGGCGAACAGGGTTTCCATGGGGATTGTCGGCTTCGATTGTCTTCTTCAGAGCAAATTGATGGATGAATCGCCAGTGAGAGTTCTCTCCCCGAGGGCCTTGGGGGACAGATACATACTAGGGAGGGGTATGGCTGATGTTGACTGCGGTAGTCCACGTTTTGGTGGGAACCTCAACTGATTTTGAGAGACTGAATTCAGTTCAACGCAGATGCCAATGATTATGAGTTGGTGCCACGCCAACCAGTTCTTAAGATACCCCGGCTTTGAGAGGCTCCTCCGCAAAGTGTGTGGTGCAACGATTAGGATATCGAAATTGCCTCCCTCTCTCCAGAATCAAACACTGATATTTGATGTCGTCAAAGGGTTTATGAGTGTAGCCAATGCAGCCTTACCTTTCTTAGTGGCCTCACAGCAAGGAGAGTATATCGTCCATGGGAAACTGTACATTCCGATGTAGCACGATGAAACCACGGACGCCCCTCACGCTCGCTCGCTCGCTCGTCTGCTGTCAAGGCACAACAAAGAGTTTTTGATGCCATACAGTGCGTAATGCTTCTAAGCCCCGAGTTCGCTTAGTACTTCGAAGGAATAACCAATTGGGATGTGTTCACCAGAGCCCCACCAACCATGCAATCCCGAATCAGTTTCAGCTGGGTCTGATTTGATTCAAATCATTTGAGCTTCCCACCAAACGAGTGGACGTGTACTGGACCGCATTGTGCACACCCATCGAACGATGAATCTGTACACAACTGCTCTGGGTGAGAGAATCAAAAATCTGCCGCTCTCTCTCTACCTTTCTCTCATCAAGAAGTGAGCTCTCTCTGACGATTCATCCTTCGCCACACTCGCCCTCCTGCAAGCAGCGGCACCAGCGAGAGCGCAACCTTCGGATGATGATGAATTGTTTCCATGCACCGCAAACGTCGCCGACAACATCGACCACCCGGGGAACGATATGTCTAACGGCTCCATGGACTGGCCATTCTACACTTTGAGCATGTGCTGTTTTTACTGCGGCGTACTCCCCGACTGCAACGCATCCACGTGGACCCAGTACAACGGCGGCACCTGCTACTTGGAGGAGTTTGCCTCGGCCAACCAGTGAAGAAAGACCCAGCTCCGGATGGATCCGCGTACATGAGATCTGCGGTGATCTACAAGTGCCAAGCGCTCCAGCCGAACACGGACTTCATCGGCAGCGACCTCGCCAGCAGCCCAGGTACGTCAGCGGAGATGTGCTGCGGCATTTGCCGTTCTACTTCCGGTTGCAAGGGTTCTCGTGGACGGCGTACAACGGAGGCACGTGCTGGCTCAAGAAACAACTCCCATTATTTCACGCGAAGTCTGGACAATACTCTCGGACGTACCTAGGCGGGCAAGCCCGGACTGCAGGACGGAGAACACCCAGAAGACCAGCTTCGGCTGGACTCTTCCTTTCTGCTTCTCCAGCACGAACGCGAGGTGGCGCATCCCTGAAAGCTGCAGGCGGCGTCGGACCATGACCAGCAGCACCACAAACGAGCAGAGCTCCATGCTCGCGTACACAAGCACGCTCTGGGTCGTGTCGCGGAGGCTGTTGGCGTTCATGATTGCGAGGTGCGGATAGTACACGCGGTTGGGGAGGTGGAAGAGCGTGACCGGGTACACACCTACTCGACATGGACAAGTATACCTGCGAGGTGATGTAGTAGAACGGAACTCATGCAGAGTACATGCACGTCACTTACAATATGTGGCTGGGATCATCACCTCGACGAACTCGATGAGAAGCAGGAACTCGACGAGGTACATTGCGCGAAGAAAGTTGTCAACGAATACCTGTTGCTGTTGCGTACTGAGTGATCCTATGACCGTCCGGCTGACACATCTCAAGCTGGAGTCTTGTATCTCTCCATGGCTCGAGACGATTTGTGACCGCACAGGATGGCTGACGCCTTCGGTGTTTGGGTTCAGAGCATGTACCCTGTTGCTCCCTTTGCGTACTGCTTGCCCCCACGCCTGGACTGTACCTGGCGTCGGCTTTTGGCCACTCGTCTCACTTATCGTCTGTTGTGGGGTCTCTTTCCTCACCGCGAGCAGCGCGATCTTGACAAAGTCTGCTTTCTGGAGCCCGCGCTCTTTCGCAAGCGCCTCCACAGCAGCAAGCATGCGGTTGAGATCGTAGTGCGAGAGACACGCCTGCAGGAAATCCACGCTAATGAGCGCGAGACTCGTGTAGATCGACGTCGAGCGCTGCATGCAGCAGGACACAAACATCGCGTGGAAGAGCTCGATGTTCAGCGTCACCATTCGGGCTTCATGTCGTCATCTCCACCGCCCATGAACCGACTGATCGAACCCTTCTGCAGCAGCTTGAGCAGCGGCAGCACGAGCACAAACTTGGTCTGCGTGGACGTCGGCATCTGCGAGAAGGCGGCGTAGAAGACCTGGTAGAGCGCGGTCGTCATACCCTGCGTGGAGCAGATGAGCGAAAAGCTCTTGAGGTCACGCCGTACATCCTCGTTTTCATGGATGAGGCGCCGACGGACGAACCACATGGACCCCACGAGAAGCGCCATCCACGGTATCGACAGCAGTGGGACTGCGAATGGCACGGGGAACCCGACAGCCGCTGCTACAAGGTAAGACGCTAAGGAGATGACGCTCGAGATGGCGAGCGTGATCTCAGCTTGTTCTTTCCGTGACAGCGACAGCTGAGGAACGTCGGCTTCGCACAGCATCATCACGGCGCGCGTCAGCACCACGCACGCGAGCAGCAAGCGCACCCGGAAGCCAGTGTTGTGGTTGATGCCTCTCTCCGGAGGCTCGAGCGGGATCGCGTCCATGATGACGACCACGAGAAGACACGGCAGCGGCGTAAGCAAGATCACCACGGCAGCGCGCGCAAAGCTGGTTTGACGCGCGTACACTGAAAATGCCCGGAGTCGCTGCTGGGAATACTGTCCGTTGAGCTCCACCTGAAGGCTCTCCCAGCCGCGAGCGAGGCTCTGAAGTCACCCACGCACGCACTGCGCCATGAGCAACAAGGTCGACTCGTTTTCCCTCGGTGGCACCCTGGCGATCCTAGATTGCTGGCACTCTCAAGGTGCGATGGCTTTCTGTAATGGAAGCTGGAATAAACACCAGAACGTCTGCGCACTCTCTCATACTCTCAACCCGAGGTTTCAGAGCTACGGGGCGGTATTATTATCCGTCTCGTGTCTCATTCTCCACATCTGAAAGATAAAAACTTATTTACATTGCGGAAACACGACTGGTCAAGGCTGTGTAGTCAGTCTATGAGCTCTATACTGAGCGCAGCCCGCGTGTGTGGCTCTAGGAATATCGCAACCTCAGTTGCAGATTCGTCAAATGCTGCAACAGAATACACCTCATCAGTTGGTGCCTGTCCATCAAGCGATTCATCGGCTCACTGTAACCCATAGTACTCTTCTCCCTCCCGTAAAAGCAAAAGCAAGGACTTTGCAGTCGCGTTAGCATATTGCGCAGTGCGTTTTGATCACAGACAGCTTTGATGTCCCTGGTAGCGACTTTGAAGTTTTTAACCCTGGCGGTCCATAGACCTGGTGCGATGTCTGCTTCGCCACGCCGATGTGCAACACATGCAGTGGCGTTGGCAGAAACAAAAGAATACACGGCAGCGCGACTGTGATCCTGGCTCCTACCAAATGGTTGGCTCTCAGAAGCGCTCGTCGTTGTCCTTTGACATTCACGGTGAATACGTACACTTTGCCTAGAACGACCTCTAGTAGACTTCGTTCACTCTTCACTTCGCCTTCCACAAGACAACTCTTCAACTAGCCTCCTAATTCGCGCCGCTATGAAACACTCGGCCGTTGCTGTCGCCTCGCTTGCTCTATCGCAGTCGCCATTCTTCTGCCTTGCCCGCGAAAGCGCTGCGTCAGTGCAAGCATTGGGATTCCTTGAGCGTGCCTCCAAAATCTCACGCGGCGTCGACTTTCCGGCAACGACATTGGCTCGGATCCGCATTTGATCACGCCGGAAGTTTGCTGTGGGTGGCGTGGTGTAACAGGCACCTGCAACGCGTTCACGCGGACGGACTATCAAGGTGGCTCCTGCTACATGAAGACGATGGCTACTCCTACCCAAGACCTCTTCCGGATGCTAGCAAGCCTTTCCTGAACATCATCAATCCGGTGTGGTCAGAAACGAATACTGAGAGTGCTTTCGTGGCTCTAAGCTGCGTATATTTCATCCGAGTGCGGATGTAACAGCAAGCTATTTAAAACAGAAAAACTGCAGTATACCGGTATCAGTACCGGCTTTCCTTTGTACCGGTAAATGGACTAATCTGCAGAAAAGACCAGCTCAAATAGAAGACGGTCTTGTAATCTCCCAAACCTTGATTATGCCACAACAACAACCCACACGATACGATACACAAACGTGCGGAAGTGAAGCTCAGTCATTTTCGCATTTGGCGTCTCACGCACACAACCCAAGCAACAACTCACAAGACAGACAGACACGCACACACAAGAAAACAAGACGATGGTGGCGATCCCCGAGAGCGAGCGCGCGGACTTTGAGGACCTGCTGGGCAGCGGCGGCATCTTCCGCAAGATGCTGCGCACCAACCCCGACGGCGCGCAAGTCGGTGCGTCTTCGCTTCACTCGCTCTATGTGTCTGTTGAGCACGTGGCGCTCTCCTGCTGCTGCTGCTACTGTGATATCCCCCTTCGTACATGAACATGAACGATGATGCTAACGATTATATGTGTGTGCTTGTCTGTGTGTGAGTGTAGAATTCGGCGAAGAGGTGACGATCCGCTACTCGGAGAAGCTTCTGGAGTCGGACGAGCTCATCTCGAGCGACCAGACGCGCAAGTTCCGCATCGGCGACGGCGAGGCCATGCCAGGTACCGTGACCATAGTGACGCCCCCATACACAATGCTATTGCGGTTGTAGTCACTGCGTATGCCTGGACTATGTGTGTGTGTGTATGTGTGTGAATACCCAGCGCTGGAGCTCGTGGCGAAGATGATCCGCGTGGGGGAAGCCTGCGAGGTGCGCTGCGACGCGCGCTTTGCGTACGGCGACGTGGGGCTCGAGCCAAAAGTGCCCGCCGGCGCACCGATGAAGCTCCAGATCGAGCTGCTGCGCGTGGGCAAGAAGATCACGGCCGAAATGACGTCGGCGGAGCTCATTGAGGAAGCGCACAAGAAGAAAGAGAGCGGCAACCGGTACTTCAAGGAGAAGAACTACGACCAGGCGGCGAAGCTCTACAAGCGCGCGCTCAAGCTGCTGGAGACCTGGGAGCACTCGGAGGAGGACGCGCAGGCGTGCAAGGACCTGCTCATCGCGCTCGGCAACAACGTCGGCAACGTGCAGTTCCGCCTCAAGCAGTACACGGAGGCGCGCCAGTCGAGCCTCGAAGTGCTGCAGCTTGACCCGCGCAACGTCAAGGCAATGTACCGCGTGGGGCAAGTGGGGCTCGAGCAGAACGACTTCACCGAGTCAATGGAGCTGCTGCAGAAAGCGGCGGTGATCGAGCCAAAGAACGTGAAGGTGCGCCAGCTGCTCAAGGACCTCAAGAAGAAGAAGCAGCAGGTCAAGCAGGAGCAGAAGAAGCTGTACGCCAAGCTCGGCGGATCGAACAAGGCGGCAAAAGAACAGGAAGGTCAGCTGCAACAGCAGCAGGGCAAGCGGAATATCCTGGTGCGCGCGTGGAAGGCGAACCCGTCGCTGAGCTCGGCGATCCTCTCGGGGATCATCGCGCTGCTCATGTACCAGTTCATCGGCAAGCGATTTCATGGCATGGACTAGAGCGAGTCCCAGAGGCACAATATCACACGAGAAACCAAGCTCGGTACGAAAAAATCAATACACAACAAATGACAACATGCATATGCGATGCGATTGATTTGGATTGGAGCCGTTGGCTTCCAAAGGTTCAATTTAGGGGTTGGTGGAGAAAATGTGACGACGCTTCAAGGCGAAAGGGTGGGGGTCGGATACCAGAACGAGATGAGATGAGAACGCCTCGTGGTCGCTCTCAGTTCTCCATTTGCAGCTTCAAGCCCAAACACAAGCCGCTCACTCTCTCTGCTCTCGACTCTACACTCTACCAGTGTCCTTATCATGTGGCGTCCATTCTTAGCGGCCGTTCTCCTGCTCTTCCTCTCGAGCCCAAGCAGCGCCGACTCGACCACGTCGACGTCCTCGACCACCGCCGTGTACACGCGCTACGCTGACAGCAGCTGCGCATCGACGCCCAAGCAGATCGCGTTCAGCGCCTCGGCGGCAACGTGCACGGAGAGCACGACGTGCTCCTCGGTCGGGACCTCCAGCTACAGCTTCTACATGAAGCAGTCGTGCTTGTCGTCGTCCTCGTCGTCGAGTGCTGCTGACATGGTCAGCACCGCCAAGTCGCTCTTCGCAGCCTCTTCTTCATCGTCGCCGCATGTGCGCATGGAGGTGTACAGCGCGGACTCGAGCTGCAACAGCAGCGCGCTCGTGTCGGGCATCGCGTTCCTCGCCGACGGCAAGTGCCTCGTGACAGACAACGGCGACTCGAGCGTCAAGGCGACTGTGAACACCGACGGCTCGGCGCTGATCGTCACGTACAGCGGCGCGACCCGCAGTGGCACCGCGACAAAGAGCAATGCGATCGCGAGCGACTCGGTCGCCGGCAAGGTGTGCGTCAACGGACTCTTCAAGTTCTACACGAGCGACGTCACGACCGCGAACATCTCGAGAGAGTCAGGAGGTACAACGACGAGCAGTGCCGCGGCACCAGGGACCCACGCGCCGGCGGCGTCGTCCACGTTCGCGCTCGGCGCTACGACCGTCGTGGCGTCCATCGTCCTTGCAGCTTGGTCGGCGATGTAATAACACCTGGGACCCGCCAGCCAGTCATCCAGGAAAGTCTCACATAACCAACTATTTCGTGCAATGCTTGACAAGTTCTACATTATTATGTATCCATCCATCCATCAAGTGTAGCCATCTTTGATTTATTACTTTCCCAATAGCTATCATAAAGCTAAAAGGCTAAACGCATTCTTGTGTTTGTGTGTATCACGTTACTATCGACTGGACTGGACTAGGAGCTTGCTTAGTTCTCGAGCACGACGCGGTAGCGCACCGTGCCGTTGCGCACCATCTCGAGACCTTCGTTCACCTTGCTCATCGGCAGCTTCTGGATGACCGGACGCACACCCTTCTCGGCCGCGAGCGCGAGCATGTCCTTGATGTCCTGGATGCTGCCGATCTTGGAGCCCTTGAAGTTCGCGCCGCCGCCCACGAGGAAGAACGGGATGAACTTGATCTCGTCGTTCGGCAGCCCCACGAGCACGCACGTGCCGCGCGGCGCCAGGAAGCTCAAAAACGTGTTGTACGGCATGCCCGTGGCGTCGGCCGTGATGATGAGCACGTCGACCGAACCGGTCGCCTTCTTGGCGTCTTCGCTGTCGCTGTAGTTGACAAACTCGTCGGCGCCGAGCGCCAGGATCTCGTCCTTCTTCTTGCCCGAGCGCGAGAACGCGACCGCCGTGGCGCCGAGCGCCTTGGCAAACTGGATGCCCAGGTGGCCCAGCCCGCCGATGCCCACGATGCCCACGCGGTCGCCGGCCTTCACGCCGAGCTCCTTCATCGGCGTGTACATGGTCACACCGGCGCAGAGCAGCGACGCGGCAATGTCCGACGCCAGCGCATCCGGGATCTTGAACGCGTAGTCGCTCAGGCAGCGGATGTAGTCGGCGTACCCGCCGTAGGTGATGCTGCCGTCCTTGTAGAGCGCGTTGTAGGTCCACACCATGTGGCGGCAGTAGGCGTCCTGGCCCGTGGCGCACTGCTTGCACGGCTCGTTCGGGTCCTTGTTCAGGCACGCCCAGACCTGCGCGCCGACGCCCACGCGGTCGCCCACCTTGAGCTCCGTGACGTTCGCGCCAGCGAGCGTGACCTCGCCGACGATCTCGTGACCCACGACGCACGGGTACTTGGTCGGCCCCCAGCCGCTGTCGAGCGTGTGCACGTCCGAGCCACAGATGCCGCAGTGCGAGATCTTGATCTCGACGTCGTCGGCGCCGAGCGCGCGCGCCGGGAACTCCCACTCCTTGAGCTGCTCGCCCTTGCCGAAGCACGCGAGGCCCTTGAACGTGCGCGGTTCGCTGTCGCTGGACATTGTGGTGTAAGGTGTAAGGTGCAAGGTGTTGGGGGTTGAGAAGTCTGCTTGCCGCGAAGGTGGAGATTTGCAAAGTGAGCGAGGTCTGGCGGTCTCAACTGGCGAAGTTCCTGCCTGAGTGAGTGAAGGGGGCCAACAAGCCCAATCCAACAGTGACGTACGTGTGGTCGCCGGCTGTTGATGTGCAGGTCTGTAATCAAACACGTCAGTGAGCCAGAGGGGCTGGGGCGTTGGCTGCAGAGACAAGCAGATCGGATCGGACGATTGGGAATTTCTGTACATCGGAGGAATCACCTTGAAGCAATTGATCGCCGTCCGTTGTTCGCGTTGGTTGCTGGTTGTCAAGAAGACAGGCGGTCTGGCTACTTTGGAGCTCCTCCCATCCTCCAGCATCCCACGGTGCTGGTTGCACCGCCGACGCCGCATTTTGTTTTCAAATCACGTTCGCGGTCCAAGTGGACGGCGCTCGGAGTTCCAGGCTCAGCCCTGCTGGGACTCCCAGCCTCCAGGTGAAAAGCCTCACTGAGAAGTCTCGGAATTCAGATTCAAGTTTGGATCGGATCGGCTTTCCCCCTTTGTCTCTATGGAGCAATGGAGCAGCACCGCTCCGGCTGTGCACTCACTAGCAGCACATCAGGCAAAACACGACGGGGCGACAGATGGCGTTAAAAGAAGTTGACGCTTGAAGCGGTTGTCGGCACGGTTGAGATGACGAGACGCCTCATTTGAGGCATCTCATACTGCGCAAGCTGTCCTGCGAACAGGCTAAAGCGCTTGTGTGTGTGTGTGTGTGCAGATGCTGGTGGGCGTGGATGCTGAAGTTAATGCGGAGAGGGATAACTCACTTGGTTGGGTCGAATAGTCACTCCACTGGTGGTCGTGAATACTGAAGCAGCGAGCGCACTCATCCATTTGGGAGCCCGTCACTTGCTCGACCGGTCGATGATAATGGCGCTTTTGTCTCATGCATGGACCATTTTCAGGCTGTCTTGGTCATTTTCGTCTCGATGGTGATTGCGGACCTGCACCAAAGCAGCTCGTCTCGCAGTGCCAAACGATTCGAATTGAAATCGAAAATGACAGGGCAGAATTCCAATTGACTCGAAAATCGCGGAACCAAGTTGAACGAAAAGTAAATGTTAACTTTGGGTTTTGAGGGAAAGTATACACATCCTAGAATCTGGACCTCTCTATTTTGTTTATCACACACGAACTCCACTTTATCTCGGGTGACCGCCACCGGATTCTAATTGATTCGAGCCGTTTTCTGTGCGAAAACTAGGATCCCGTGGCGACCGTCTACTTTTGTATATGGTGTATAGCGCCACGAGATTCCAACTCTCAAACGGATTGTGTACTGCAGTCATTATAGTCTCGTGGCGGTCCGCGTTTTGCAGATATTTTAACTCCGCATTTTGCAGATATTAAATTATCGGAGTTAAAGTTTCACTCGTTTAAATACCACACTGCCCACTTATGCCTGCATGGTTTTAGCTCAAGATCGGCATGGCGCTCCTCGTCGTCAACTGCGTGCTCTACAGCCTCGTGTGCATGGTGCCCCGCAAGGAGTATTTGCTGTTGTCCGGAGAGCTGCTCGCTCATTCGGCGATATCCTCTCAAGCCCATAGCCTCCACTACTGTTCGCATGTAGAGTGCTGCACTTCGGTTTGGGAGTTCTGCTTCGTGTTTGGAGTAGTCCACATCAAGTTGTGGGTGTACCCATGTCGGTGAACCCACTTTGGGTGAACCTATGCATATACTGCATGTACCCACGTAGGTAAACCCGTGTACCTACTGCATACTCAACTCAAGTGTATCTTGCCTAGCGTAGTAGTGAGCAAGAGCGAGGCAGCAAGGGCGTCTCAGAGGCGTTATCTTAAGGAGCGGCAGGGAGAGGACGAGTAGTTCATGTTTTCGATAAGCAGCTCAATCAATTCACTCTCCAACTTTTTCTCAAGTGTTCAACTACTCCAACATCTAGCACACGACGCCAAACCAAGACCAACATGACTAAGAAGAAGGCATTAAGCACTGGCAGCAGCAGCAGCACGAGCGACCTGCTCTCTGCAGTAAACGCCCGCGAAGAGCGCCAGCTGGTGGACCGGCTGCGCGAGATCGGGCTCGACCAGTACGTGGAGCTCCCGCAGATCGCGGTCATGGGCGACACGTCGAGCGGCAAGTCGTCGCTGCTCTCGGCGCTCTCGGGGGTCTCGTTCCCGTCGTCGG
>JAADVK010000961.1:0-13811 GCA_023334975.1 Globisporangium sylvaticum | reverse complement strand
TCGCACCCGCCGACTTGAGCACATACAGAACACGGTACGGCGAGCACGGTCACAAAGCGACAGCGCGCGATTCGCACTACGACAGGCTCAACGCTCGAAAAGCGAGAAAGCGAGAAAGCGCGAGTTTGGTGTATTAGATGTGTTGTTGCTTGGGTTATTATAATTTAGGCAGAGTTCCAGAATAGATTATTTAAACAATCTTTCATTATTTCCTGGTCTTGTTGAGGAAGTTGCTAGTCCACCTCTTATTTATCATACCTGCTAGGGTCGATAATGATTGTGCTTGCTTCCTCTACTGTTTTATTTGGGCTGGTGTAGTACTAATACAGCTCACCTGAACACCTACTCTCTGATGGTTGATAGTGGGTACAACCCTCTCTGATGTATTCGTGGAGTTTTACCTGAGGTTCAGCTGCGCTGAACGAAAAATGAAAGTCGAGTAAATTTGTGGGTGCGAAAGGGCAGCGCGACTGATTGCTCAATGCTTGATGACTTCAGCTTCCTTCGCTACTCTTACTATTGTGTGAACTTTCTTGCCCCTTCTTTTCTTCCACCTACTTAGTCTTGTGCCCGCACCCGAGATTTGGAACGCCATTCTCGGAAAATTTGCTGTTGAGACTGAACTGTCCTCCAAATTTCCACCTTGGACCCGATCCCCCCATGTGCCATACACTGATTTTAACGCTCTTGATTTGTGGCAAAATGGGTTGGTCTCGGTTACTGCGTCAAACTGTGCAACTTTTGTGAGTGCACAAACATGCTTGCGTGTCTGTCTTGGGCTGCAGCCGCTGGTCACGCACTTGACGACCTTGACGCTCCAAAACGTGTACCCACTGCTCGGACTCGTCTCGGGGCTCGAGGTGTTCGATATTGGCTCTTCAGTGGAATGACTTGCTTGAGGCCGTACGAGGCTTGGTGTCGCAGGTTCGCCTCGATGGTTTTGGCGAATTAATATTCTTTTGATACATAAAAAACTAACGTTCATCAAGGTTTTCGATTGGTATTATCTGGGTGTATTCTTCTTCCATGAACTGTTGTCTGTAGTAAAACACGCGTCGACACGGTAATAGTCTCTGATGTCTTGCAGCGCATGCACATGACCAGTCCTACACACGTGCAAGAGGAAGAGTTATCCTACATAAGATTACAACTGCCAAGTGACAAATGGAACTTACTTTCGTACTGGATGTGTATTTGAGTTCGTTACACTCACTTTGTTAAATGCACCTGAGACATTATACGTAGAATTCGACGTGTGATTGTATTGATTCTGGAGAGTTAAAAGTACCATGAGCGGTTCGGCTAATGTCCTCAGCCAATGAGAGACTCGAGGAACTTACCAAAACAACCTTGATTAATGCTACGCTGTAGCGGTCCGCCATGCATATCTTTTCATGAGTTGATGACTACTCAGTGGATGCCGTTCCAACTCGCGAGCAATTGAACTCGTTCTAACCTTCCAAAAGCTTTGTCTTGCCATAGAACTTGGCATGCATTTGTCGAATGACCGCACTCCACGCAATCCAGCCTTGAATTGCCTCCACTTTATTCCCAATCTCCGACACAGCATTCATCAAGCCAAACACCTTTTACACTGAAAATGAATCAAAGCAAGAACTCTCCTGTTGTCGGTATTGTTCCCGAAATGAGGAACATCGTGTCCTCCGTACAAGAGTCCAAGGTTTTGGCGAAGTAGATGAGCAGATCATTACGGCTCGAAGATGGAAAGTCGCGCGAAGAAGGTGTGCGCGACTGGAAGTATCGCTTTTATTTGGTGTAGTGACACACGCTTCTCTCGTCCGCCATTGGAGTCATCAATTTCATCAAAAACTGCTTCTGCAGCGATGTGCCTATTTTAACTTCATGACCTGCAATTCATATTCGAAGATATATGTGGTGGATGAATGAATAATTGTGTTGAACGTGTGAATTGTCGCGGTGTTTTTCCTTGTTATTCCGCTAACTTTATCTACTTTCCGAAGTACGAGATGACGTGGTATTGACACTGAAGATGGCGTGCGCCGGGAAATTCTGCTCGAAATACGTCTCGTTCTGTGAAGTCCTTGTCAGTGATAATCACTGACACCTTCCGCCAAGCTGGATTGTTGCTCTTGAAGTACGGGATGACATTTCTCATGTTATATTTATTCTCGTTGTTCAGCAATGCGTGCAGCACAAACTGGCCGCCATCAAAAATGTCATGTACCACCAAGCTGAATAGCTTGTAACCGTTGCCGTTCGTCACATGGGTAGAATCGACCAGAAGCACAACTGGATATGATTTGAACAGTCGCCGCATTAGTGTTGACTGAAATGCGAACGCGTGAGCGGTGTTACCATAACGACAAATGTTCCCGCAACAATTCCAGCTTCTGTCCTGCAAAACACCCGCATCTATTCTTCTGTGCATCTTGTTGCAGCTTTTCCTTCATTTCGCTGCTTCTCGATCCTCCGCATCGCATTTTTGATATGAGTAATCTGGTAACGCATGAAACCCCTGCTCATTCATATATACCAAATATATTATTTGATGTTTGGGTACAACAAAAATCATCAACGTATTGGATTTACGGGTACGTTTGGTTTCGACGATGTGCTTCGCCATGTGATCAAACATGGTGGAGGGTGTTCCACAGTGATTGTAAAGCATCGTGATATCTCGAAGCAGAGTAGGGTCATTTATTACTCTATTTTGCACATATTATCGGTAGCCTTCATTGCTCACACAGTGGGGGTGGAACACCTTTGGTTCAGCTTTGATGCGAATTGTATTGACCACTCTGTCTCATACCACTGTTGCAAATATACTAGCAGTACATCAGAGATCTCTGTAGACGGCGCGCACTCTCGATCTGTTGCCCCACTCCCTTCTTTCCATTCCATGTATGCATAGTAGCGACTTGGCGTACACCCTTTCTGCTGAAATCAATCTTATCTCTTTCTCGATCGTTCTATTATATGCTTCTGTCATCAATATGCTACTCATCCGAAACAGCTGAAACGCACTTATTGACATGTGCTCGATGCGCAGTTAAAACTCCGTCCTGGTAGGAAAATACCTCGGAAATGATCTCCATGGCAAACTGCCCAGCAAACGCGGCCCAGCGTCCGTACAGCCGTCGATGGTAACAACCTCCGCGTTCGCTACTTCGCCTTTATGTAGTTCTTGGCTGTAGTGCTGTTCTACTGGAGGTTCTTTTGGCGGCTCATTTATTGAAATGCATTCACTGCTTTCCTGTTCATGATGGGGAATCTCATCCAACAAGATAAAGCCCGCTGTCTGTCATTACCAGCAGAGGTTGATCAAGCAACCCCCCAGAGGGGGCAAACAGGATGCCACGTCGATAACTCATTTGTCTGGATCTGTTTAGTCAGCAACATGCGCCGCGAGCTCCATTACTCTCTCATCTGCGTCCAGCACTATGGTGCTTTTCCTTCACGGTCACTGTATTATTGAAAAGCTCCTTCGTTCTCTACTGTGTCCTTTTTTTGCCACGATAGATGGCTCCTACACAGCTCAATGAATAAAATTGAAGAGCTCAGCGATCATTTATGACCTTGGTGACCATGCATCAACGAAACAGCTGTTTTATATATAGTTAAATATATGGTGGCAGCATGCACTTCAAACTGTTGTGTCAGGTTGGCGTTGGAGGATACTTACTCAGCCAGACCTCCCATCGCGGATCCTCTGCAGATCGCGTCGCCACGTAGTCTCTTACCAGATGGGAAAACCATTCAAAGCCGATCGTTTACGGCACCACGACAGGATTCACTTCTTTTCTAAGAGATCCCGTTATACAACACTGGAAAGACTGATGCATGCTGATCGAAGTACTGAAGGGTTCCATGCGCTGTAAATAGAGTAGTTTCAGGACTCTGGTCTCTTATCGGTCTTATAAATGGGTTCAGAGCCCGTCCAGAGACGTCAGACCGAACACAATACCTCACACATCACAAAAAAGTGGTGAAAAATACAGGATGTACTATCATGTAAATCATACCTTGGTTGGTCAGCAAGTGGAGTCACTTGTGACCGCTGTAGACCTGTTAATGTAGATTGTGCCCTTAATTATATCTGTTGGAGAAAGTAAATGAGGACTTTCGTTCAATCTAGTAACTTCAACACATTGATAATTGGTGTCTTGTTCGTGCCTTTGCAATAACAGTCATTTCGTTTCGTTATGAGCTCGAGTGAGAAGTACATTTTTGCGGCGTATCTAGCATTTTAAAAGTACATTGAAACGCAAAAAAAACACAATAACCGTGTATCAGGGCTTGAACCTTTCTGACAAAACAGCAGAAGCTTTCGATCTTACTTAGATGCAGAGACTTTCCAGAATGTTTCACGAGTGTTGTTCTCGTATGCTGCCCGGAAATCTATATCATCTGGGACATCATTCAAGCCACGGGCTTCGAAGTCTTCAATTTGGTCGAGGAATACACCATCATTGGCTCATTTGCGGTTCCCTCCTTCTCTTTGGTTCTTTCAACTTGTCCAATGTGTCTGCTAGAAATCGAAAGCAGATCAGCCATATGCGGCGAGGGGTGAGGCTGCCAAAATGATAACTCCAAGGAAGGGTCGCTTCGATATACACTTGTGTTATAAAGCGAGTCGCGTTCAATCAAGATGAAGAAGAATCCATCCTGTCGCACGACGTTCAGCTACCTGACTACGTCCAATCTTTCAAGGTCACGTCGTTGAGCAACTGCCCTTTCCCACTGTGGGACGCCAGTTGCGAAGTCACAACCCAAAACGGAGCGTGAATCATATAGCACCAAGACCTAGATCTGACCCTGGCCACTTCAAGCCCTCCCACCCATCAGCACCCAATTCCCTGCCAGCTCCATCCAAGGACTAGGTGTATTCGCACCGCAAACCAAACTCCCTAAAGCTACGTCCCAGGTCGAGTCGTCTACCTAGGATCTACTTAAGTTTGTCAAAGCTAGAAGCCAGATAAATGTGTGGGATGAAATAGAACCTAGCCAAGCAGCCACAGTACTCGGCGATCGAATGAGCTTAGTGATACGATGACCATTGAGAAGATGGGCACTGAGACATGGGAAAAAATCCAGTGCCCAGTACCAATGTCACCCCTTCATAATCAGTAGCGAATTTCCATCCACCCCACAGGTCTCCTCGTTCGCTTCTTCTCTTTCCTGTAGAGCTCTTCAATGTCGAAAACCTGCAGCACGTCGGCATGCAGCGTGAGAGAGAATCAAAGGTAAAGTGCCAGGTGTGGATCAGTCTGTCTGTATATACGTATTGCGTGCGTTTACCCATGTGTGAGTTGTTTGTGTGTGAGTGCGAAAGTGCGTGAAAGAACCCATACATGGGCTGTTCCAGACAAACCCAGGTATCAGCCCTCCATATCACCCCATTTACCAGCGTCTCCCTACAGTGACAGTATTCCATATTAGAAAGAAGTGCGAAAGTAAAGAGGGAAGAAGTCCCCACCCAAGTTTATCCCGTATCGGGAACACGCAAGTCAGTGACGATTTTGTGTGAGTATTATGTCACAGAGCGACCAAGTGTTTTGGGTTTTAAACAATTAACCTCTAGAGGATCTTTCTTCTGAATCTCCGTCCAAACGAGTTTACTTGCGAGAAGGTGTTAGGACTGCCAAGTGGTACAGTCCGACAAGTACCTGATATGAAAGAACGAGCAAAGGGATACACTTTGAGGTACTGACCAAAGAGCTGAGCCCAGCATAAAACACACATCCGCTATATCACAGTTGCTGTGAACGAGTGGCGCATGTGCCTCACCAACTCGTGCAGCTCGTTCATACTGGAATCATGGGTTACGAAGATGCTTCAGCAATCGCGCTCACTGACGTTCACTCCAAACATGTTGTAGGCGAGTTGCTGAACTCGCTTGACTATGAGTTCCCTTCTTTCCATTTTCTTTGATGTGACTGGAAGTCGAATTTTTACCAGAAACGTAGGTGCACTTGTTCCTAACAGCACCGGAGCCATTCGCCGCGTCCGAACCAATGGTTGGAAAATCGATGAGATATCTCAATACTAAAATGCCGTCTTGTGGCTGACCATCTTGAGCGCCATGTGACCGGTCAGAAAGAGCGGCACTGTTTGTTGCGGCGCCTTCCCAGCGCAAACAATTCTACGACGTCGTAACGTCCCGTAGAGTCACGAAAACACTGTGGACTCGAGCTTAAGAATCTTCGAGTTTTTGTGCGTTGATGACGACTTTTGGCACATTCCGTGAAAATTTCAAGTCATGAAAGAAATGAGACCAATCAGGCTTTGACGGTTGTCAATTCAGTCTGTCTTCAGGTTGACATATTTGCTCGACTGGACCGCTGTAAAGGGTTCTTGGCAACGCCATTCATGTGTTGCAGCAGTGGTGTCAAGGATTTTTTACCTATTCTATGGACCCTCCACTCGAAGAGTAGGACCAGGGTCTGGACGTATTGATATGGCGTGTGGAATTCGAGCGTACAGATATCAGTGCCGGTTGTCAGTGTCGATGCTGCAAATTTGCTAAGCTGGACTTTGGCAAGCATCTTGACACATGAGTCTACACGGTTGGGGCGGCAGAGGACACCATCGACTGTAAGATTGCGAAACACAGCGACTCTCCCCTACACGGTTCTGTGCTTGCTGAAAAATCTTCGACATCTTGGATGGTGCATGTCTTCCCGATCGCGGTCGGTTTTATCGGCCAGCTCTTGAATGCTTCCAGTGCACTGTTGGTCTTTCCACATTAAAAAGACGCGCGTGCAAAGGGGTCTTTAACACTAACATCAACAAGGTTTCAGAATATCTTGATGAGGATTGGTATGACACATACAACGATGTGTCGATTGGTGTACTACGAAGCATTAAGCACATCACCACAAAGAATGCACGTCGTAATTTACCGCTAACGGTCGCAAAGTTTCAGCTTTCAACAAGGAACAGCGATGTTCAATCAAGGAAACGATCTACCAGGCAGTCCCCTCAACAAACTTGCCCATATGCTGGTCACCTGTAATTCTATCCGGCTTGGTCACTGTCTTGGTTGGCAGCAAGTATAGTGAGCATTCTGAACATTTGCAAGGTTTGAAAAAGCCCGAACAGATTATCTTACTTCATTGCGTTATTTCTGGGGTTTGTGTGCGTTTTGAATGCGCTTTGCCCAGGGATTGCTGACGCTATTTTCATTTCCTGGGGCTATTTTTCTCCCTGATCAGCATCTTCAGCCTCTCAAAATCGATTGATAGAATAAATGTTTTTCCTTGAGCGCGTTTTATTAACGCATGTTAAAAATACAGTAATATGGGCTTTCCGGTCACGTTCAGTGTATCTCATGAATCGAAACGACATAAATGTTTTAGGAGAACAGGTCGGCTGTTCATAATCGGATGGGACAGAGTAGCGAAGCGAAACGGATACATGATGTTGCGCAACAGGCAATAGGAGGAATCTTACGCGAAAAGAGTTGCCAAACTAATAAAAAAGACCTTGTGCATGCTGCCGGATCCAACACATTTTTTTCTTAGTTTGCTACTTTGTCCTGTTTCCACCCTGCTTGTGACGTTCATGTTGGATATGGGCGATATTTAAATGTAAAAAAGCAGTGAAAAACCTGGGGTTTCATTCAAACGTGTTATATATGTGGTTGCGACGCTTGAATGTGCCCTCAATGGTGCTGGGCAACACGACAGGCCACATCTCAGTGAGCCAGACTGCGGTTGCTGGTGGCTGTACCCTTTTCAGGTACAGACGCACAAGTCTCCAGATATCGATCGACTTTGAGGGCTTGTTCTTGTGCTGAGTGAACGAGTCAAAGCCAAGAGGCTGGCAGAATCCAGTCGTGCCGCCCGTGATTACCTCGCGGCGAATTCATCGCGTGCTGAGGTAATCCTCGACGTCCTTGAAGTGTGGCAGCGTGCAGAGTCTTCAATCAGTAACGTTGCGTTCGCCGCGAGGGGATCTGAAACAGGTGCTGGTTGAATTGGACGAAAGACGCAGCGTTTATCCAGGACGGGCCAACACTTAGCCCTGAGATGCCGTTGTTAACTGCGACGGGGTCTTTATCTGCGGCAAGCGGGTCTTCTTCTGCAGCAAGAGGCCCACCGACCGCCATGCACAGCAGCTTCTTTTCTCCAGGTCCCGCTTGCTCAAAACACAGCTGGAACGAGCTGCTTCTAGAAGTCAACAGTTGGTTCGGGACGTCCTTGGAGCCTTCCGTGTGCGCAGTAATCGACTTCGAGTGGTCACAGAATACTGCAGTCTCGTCGAGGTTGAAGATGGTGGGGGGCTGGATAGCGTGCTTGATGACCATTTCCAACTTTGCTGACAAAGAGCGCGCGCTCGAGAATGTCGCCGTCACTCAGACTTTCTTGTCCCCTAGCGAAGCACGGAGCCGCCCCAAACCAAAAGCAATCATTTCAAGAAGGACAAGTAGATACTTCAATGTTAAGGTTAGCTTTCATCTCACTGGCCCACACAAAGATCCTACCTCATATACGCCCTCCGGCACCAAGCGCTCAAAGAGCACCTTTTTCGGTTAGCGTAGAACGAAGCTCCTCTCCAATCAATTTGCGCCACCGCCTAGAAGGTGACACGCATCCCGCGCAACACACGAAGCTGTTCTCCTTGGGCTTGCCATCGCAATACGTTGCTCCTGGATACGCCGTACTCTTTCGCCACTTTTATCTCCTTTACACCAAGTTGACCGACAATTTTGAGCTTGGTGAAGACCGTAATCCGGCGCTATAGCTCGCGATGTTTCTCCATCGAGACAACGTGACACTGAAATGTAAATCCTTGGTTCGGAGAGCGCCAGTCATCATTCAAATGCTTTGAACTCTATAATTAGAATTCGATGCATAACCGGGTGTCATTTGTTGTTGAGGGTTTTGTGTGAAGGAAAGGGTTTTAAGGTGATCCCAATTATACTAAAATTTCCCCTGGAAAATACTGGACAGTAGATGCCATTTCTGGGATTTACAGCGCCGTGGGCAACATTTGAGCTGAGTCTTCATTATTAGATTGTCTGCAATGTTCACTGTTGAATTGGTGGAAGTTTGTTCCAGCGCTCTGACTGCAAACGTCTCGTCCTATTGTCAGCCCTCAATAAGGTAAACAATATTGAAATGCCTTCAGTATTTCTACCGTGGCAATATCCAAAAAATATACTTAATCAAATAGATAGGGTACATACTGCTCATGCATGCCAAAGAGCTGTGAACACAAAACAGAAAAGAACCGAGTGAGAAGAAGAAGCCGCAGCAGATGGACGAAGAGCTCCAGGGCGGAGGCGTGAGCGACTTTGAGCTGCTGCCGGAGCGCTGGAGCGACACGGACCAGCGCATCTTCGAGTGTCTGCTGCTCTCCCAACCGCCCGAGGCTGCTGCGCTCGCGCCTGCGACGGTGAGCAGCGCCGCCCAGCCAGTCAACGAGGCTCAGAGCAGCAATGCGAGAGGACGAAAAGCCGCAGTAGCTCGCAGAAAGAAGATGAGCGCAGCACAGGAAAGCAGCGACGTCGCTACTACTGGCAGCACAGAGAAACCACAGCGCACGCCGCGGCAGAAGCAGCAGCAGAAGGAGCAGAAGGACGCCGGGAAGAAGCGCAAGGCGTCGCGGAGACGCCCATCGCTGGACGAGCGCAAGTTCAAGCACCGCGAGGTGCAGCGGCGCTTCATGGAGCGCAAGAAGGTACGATTCTGTCTGTGCAGAAACGTGGTGTTATTATAAAGGTGTAATCTACCGAAGTGTGCATGAACACAGTAGACTGACCCTGTTGTGGTGCTGTGTTTGCTACTTGCGGATGGACGATTGCTCTACACTATCTAGGAAAGCATTGCGCGCGTGAAGAAGGCGGCCGCAGGACTCGAGTCCCAATTCCGGCTGCTCCAGCTTACGAGCGAGAAGGAGTCTTTGGAGCAGGAGAACGCGTCACTCCGCGAGCTTTTCACAGGCGCGTCAGCGGAAGTGCCGTCTCTCGAGCGGCTCAAGCTGCTTCTGGAGGTCTGTGTGCTTGGGACTACGGCTTGTCGACCCTACAGTTGCGTGTGAGGACTGATTTGACCGTTTCACTATGTTACTGCATACAATAGGAGGAAAAGAAGATCGTGGTGAGCAACTTTCAGCCTGTGACCCTCGCGAGGTGGCGCGAGCTGGCGGAGCACGTGATGAAGGAGATCGACTCGCAGGCGTCGGACCCGGCGTTCCGGAGCATCGGCTTCAGCGTATTCGGCTGGAGCGACCGGCGCAAGATCGAGGACTCGACTGTCAAATTCACGTTCTCCAAGTTTTTCCCGCACGTCTGGGCTGAGGAGCTGCTCAACAAGACCTTCGAGAAGATGTCGACCGAGAGCTACGCGAGCTTCTTCAGTCCGGCGCTCTACGTCACGGTCAGTTGCATGTTGCAACCTATTTTCGGGTTTCATGAAATTTGACATTTTGCTTTCCTATGTAGAATCAATTGCTGCAGCGCGTGAGCAACGATGCTGTCATCGTGTACCGGGCGATCTGCAACCCGACGACGAACCGCATCTCCCGCTCGGTGGAGCTGATCGGCCGCATCCGCCGCGAGCGCGACTTCGTGCTCTTCGTCCGCAACTTTGACGGCGCGTACGACGTGCACCGCAGCGTGGGCGAGCCGCAGTCCTGGTCGCGCTCGCTCACGATCCTGCGCTTCGAGCCCACGAGCATGCACCAGACCTCTCCGGGGTGCATCGTGCACTCGGGAGGTGTCTACGGCAACTTTGTCACGGGCGGCGTGCAGCACTGGCTCATGGAAGTGCTCTTCCTCGTGCTGCGCTACGAGAGCACCATGATCGCGCCGATTTTCACGATATGCGACGCATAACAAGAGGTGTCACGGTAGATGGTGCTCTCTCTAATTTAATTATTCTATCTCGTTTAGGCAAATGTTGCTGTGCTGTCCCAGCACGAGTGTCCACTTGAATTTTCTGCTGCTGAGCGTTCGGGTCCTACAAGACGGTCACTTTGGGAGGAAGTATCTGGGGAGGTGAATTGAAAATCACCCACTCTTCGCTCTTTGCGTCCCATCAAAAAGTTTAGTTTACCAGATGGTGCTCCCCGTATGCATGATGGTCAGCATATCGAAATTATGCCCAACACTCCTTCTCATGCGTTTGCATAGTCGCATCCAACGAAAAGAGCTTTCGCACAACTTGTAGTCCTGGCAAGAATGAAATATCTGTGTTCTTAGGAATCAAGAGGGAACGTTGAAATAGAACGTGGTTGAGCAGGTTTTCCTCGTTGAGATTGTAGAGTAAAGTATCGCTCGTGAGTTCGACTTCGCTCGAAAGACTCTTTTTGGTTCACCTCACTTTTCCGATTGAGCTTCAGTGAGACTTGAGAATTGTATGGCTTTGTTTGTGAAAACAATTCCCGCTGTGCATAATTCGCTCCTGCATACCAAGTATCCCAAAACGGTAAATATACACATAGACAGGTTTTCGCGTGCTCACCCATTTCCCATCTCTCATTATTGCGTGTCAAAGTTCAACTGAGCTGCCGAGTCGGAGATGAAGAGCTCCTCGGTCTGCGGCGCCATGCGCTCGCTCCTGCGCACCACCACCACCCACGCCTCTGCTACTGCTGGTAGAGCTACTGGTGCTGCTAATGCTGTCGGCAGTGCTCGAGCGATCAGCACGCGCGTGGCGGGCATCGGCAACAACGTGTTCGCCGAGATCTCGCAGCTGGCGGCGCAGCACGGCGCCGTGAACCTCGGCCAGGGCTTCCCGTCCTTCCACACCCCAGAGTACGTACATAGGTGCATGCGTGTGTGTGTGGCTTTGGGTCTATGAACAGTGTGCTATTGAGTGACGGCACTTGAGCGCTATGTGCATAGATACTGTTATGGCGGATGCTGAGCTGATTGATAACTTTGTGACTCAGCTTTGTGAAGCAGGCTGCGATCGACGCGATCAATGCGAACAACAACCAGTACACGCGTCCGGGCGGCCAGGTGGACTACGTGAACGTGCTCGCGGACATGTACTCACCGCTCTTCAAGCGCGAGCTCGACCCCATGACCAACATCGTGACGTTCAACGGCGCGCAGGAGGGCATCGCGGCGATCATGGCTGCGCTCCTGGAACCAGTAAGTAGAGGAGAGATCTTTTCCATGATGCTGCACTGTGTGTAGCTGATGAGCCATTGACCTTAACTGCACTCTATAGGGCGACGAGGTGGTGACGTTCGAGCCGTACTTTGACGCGTACAAGACCGTGTCGACGCTGCTGGGCATCAAGACCGTGGGCATTCCGTTCGAGCTCTCGCCCGAGAAGATGCGCGAGTTCCAGCGCAGCGACACGAGCGAAACGTTCTCGTCGCGGGACTTCCACATCGACCTGGAGAAGCTCGACCAGCTCATCACGGAGAACACCAAGATGATCGTGCTCAACACGCCGCACAATCCGACGGGCAAGGTGTTCTCCAAGCACGAGCTGGAGCAGATCGCGCAGGTGCTCAAGAAGCACCCGCACGTGCTCATCCTCTCGGACGAAGTGTACGAGTTCATGGCGTACGACGGGCTTGCGCATGAGCGCATCGGCTCGTTCCCGGGCATGTTCGACCGCACCATCTCGCTCTTCAGCGCCGGCAAGACGTTCTCCTGCACGGGCTGGCGCGTGGGGTACGCGGTGGCGCCGGCGCACCTGACTGGCGCGATCACCAAGGCGCACAGCACCGTGCCGTTCTGCGGCACGACGCCGTTCGAAGTCGCGATGGCCTCGTGCTTCAAGCAGGCGCAGACGAACGGCTACCTGGACGAGCTCAAGGCAACGCTGGAGGTGAATTCAGCTTCCTAATAAGTTATGTCTATTGGGTTTGCGTTGAGTTGGTTGGGTTGGCTGACGTTCGCTTGAACTTGTTTGCTGCTTGCTACCTACAGGCGAAGCGAGACCGCATCGTGGACGCGCTGACCGACGCCAACTGGCGACCAATCGTCCCGGAAGGGGGGTACTTTGTCTGCTGCGACGTCTCGCACCTGCCCATTTTCCAAGAGTTTGCTGGGATTGAGATCACCCCGGAGCTGCCAAAGCCAGTAAGTAGTGCTGGTGAAGAGTGCTCAATGGCGAGTAGACACAGAAGCGTACTAACCGCATGCTTCGCTCTTTCCTTGTGTCTCTGTGTGTCTTCAGCAATATCCGGACTACCAGTTTGCGTACAAGCTCTGCAAGGAGTACAAGCTCGCTGTGATCCCGACGTCGCCGTTCTTCTCGCGTCCAGAGCACCAGCTGGCGCCGGGCGTCGTGCGCCTCGCGTACTGCAAGGACGACAAGACGCTCGACGACGCCATCCGCGTCATCTCGTCCTTCAAACAGTGAGGAGGCAGACAGACAGAAGTATAGAGCACGTAGACAGTGATCTCTCGTTACCCACAGCCATTCAGTCCATAGTCAGTGTTTTGTGACCAGTCTTAAGTCGCATTCGCGAGAATATGATCTTGAATTTGCTTTGCAGTCGCCTCCGAGATCCACGGCAGCATGCGCTTCCAGTGCATCTGGTTGAACTTTTTCACGGGCATCTGCTCGACTGTGAAGTTCTGGAAACGGAAGCCCAGCGACAGCGCGCTCCCGAGCGACAGGCACGGGATCGACCGAAAGTACGCGAACCGGAGCAGGAACTTTGGGTCGACGCCCTGAACTGCGTTCGCTGGAGCATTGCTGGACCTGGGAGCAGCTGACGGAAGCAACACACTGAAGCCTGCATCTTTTTCTTGTCTGTGGGGAAAACATACACGCACATTCAGCCACAACCTCATTAGAATGAGCACAACAGCAACTTCAGGTTGGGAGAACATAGAGAGAGAGAGAGAGAGAGAG